>CAJVPJ010001268.1:0-10979 GCA_910592205.1 Paraglomus occultum | reverse complement strand
AACTGGCATTTCTGTTTCTTTTCATTGAGAGGATAGATTAGGCAAAACAGTGACTGAAAGAGGCAGAGCAAAAAAAGGTGTTCTAATTCCTAAAAAGTTTCTGAAAAAAGAAGTTGCAGTTGAAGTGGTAAAACAGAAAGGTGAGATACTTGAAGGCAGTAAACAAATTTCGTGAGGTAAGTTCTCTGATCAAGAGTTAATCAGTAATTCCCAAGATTTTTCTAATCTTACTCGGCAAGATTTGCATAATAATAATAATAATAACGAAAAGCCTTGACCAATCAAACCAATTGCTGGCACCGTAGGAATAATTACTTTATTAGTATTGATTGTTTATAAAATATCTAGGAAGAAGATTAGAAGATAAAGAGAGTTTGCAGAAAGTTTTATCTTTTTCTTAAATCTTATTTAAAAAGGAATGTTCTAACTCATCCAAAAAAGGAGAATATAAATCTTTACTACTCAATAAGTATAGTAATCTTTTAGCACGGGTAATACCTACATAAAATAAGCGTTTCTCTTCTAATAAGTCTTGGGTTTCTTTATAAGGTAAGGTTCCTTGATCTAGATAAACAAAAAATACTACTTCAAATTCTAAACCTTTGGCTTGATGAACCGAAGAAAGGATCAAATTGTTCCGGGTTTTAATTAATTTCTTGTCCTCAAAAGCGATAATGATTCATTGTAAAAAGTTGTTAAGTAATTCTCCTAAATTAGGATATTCTTTTCTTCTTTTTTTCTCTCAATTTTGAGCAATATTAATAAATTGTTGGACATTTTTTTCTCTTTCGGCACCATTAATTCGGGTTTTTAAGTGCTCTCAGTAGTTAAAATCGTTAAGAATTCCTAAAAGAAAAGTATCTAAGGATCCTTCTTTTTCTAGTTTTTCTTTTCATTTGTTAATTTTGAGGATAACTAGACCAATTCTTTCGACTTGCCCAGCGGCTAACTTGTCCTGAGTTAAATTAGTAATCGTAGCAAAATTATTAAGGTAATTATAGATGCTAATTCCTTCCTTTTCGCTGTTTTGCTCAATTTTTTCAATAGTGCGGGCTCCAATTTTTTCTTGAAGACCCAGTGTTCTCAATAAGGAGACATTGTCTTGGTAAATAATGCTTTTTAGGAGTGCTAAAACATCTTTGATTTCTTCCCTTTGAATAAATTTGAAAGATCCTAGTATTTCGTAAGGGATTTTTTGGGCAATCAATTCTTGTTCTATTCGTCCAGAAAGATAATTGTTTCGATAAAGGATAGCAATATCGTTAAACTCAATTTTCTCGCGGAGGATCAACCAACGGATTTGGCTAACAATTGAACGTATTGACCGACCATTGATCCAATTTACTTTTATTCCTTCTTGTTTTGAAGAATTTAAGAGATTATTAACTAAACTAGGTTGATTTTTTTGGATAAAAGAATTAGTTAGATTGATAATGTTGTTAGTTGAGCGGTAGTTAGTATTCAGGTAAATAGTTTTTCAGTTTTTATCTTGGCTAAAAGAAGAAATCAGTTCCGGAGTAGCCCCTTGAAAACCATAAATAGCTTGATTAGGATCTCCTACTAGAAAAACATTTTGTTGATCACTTAAAATTAACTTAATTATTTCTCACTGAATAGCGTTAATATCTTGGAATTCATCTAATAGAATATGATTAAACTGTTTTTGATATTCTTCTCTAACTTTGGGGTAATGATTAAAAAGAGCGATTGTATAAAGGAGTAAATCATTAAAGTCTAAGGCTTTGTTGGTTTGCAAATATTCTTGATATTTTTGGTAGATTTCATACCTTTTTTTGGTTAATTCGTCAAATTCTAACAGATCGTCAGCACTAAGTTTACCATTTTTTCAACCACTAATGTAAGCAATAATGGTATTAATTTCTTTTTGATCAGCATTATAGTTAAGTTGGTAAATTATCTTTCGGACTACAGTTTCTTGTTCATGACGGTCATAAACAGGAAATTTGCTTTCGGGAAAACCTAATAAATAAGAATGTTTATTTAAAACGCGGAAACAAAAGGAGTGGAAATTATAAATATGCAAATCTTTGGGAGAAACTGTGGTAACGTAAGAAAAAACCCTTTTTTTAATTTCTTTAATGGCTTTTTTAGCAAAAGTTAAAACTAAGATACTTTGAGGAGAAATTTTTTTTCCGGCTAGTAAGTAAATAAAGCGGCTAACTAAGGTTTTAGTTTTTCCACAACCCGGTCCAGCAATAACACATATTCGCGGATGTTCTTCATAGACAGCTTGTTTTTGTTGTTCGTTTAGTTCTTGGAGAAATTCCATCTTTATTTAATTTTTTGAGAAATCGATAGCACCAAAACCAGTGAAAATATTAAAAATCAGAATTCAAATAAAAAATTAGTTTCTCATTTCTCATTGTAGATATAAAGATAGTGCAAAATATCTAAAAGAGCTTTCTGTGGCAGAAAAAAATAAAGTTAGAGTATAACTAAAAGGTGCGCTTAGAAAAAAGTTTAAAACTTAATTATAGTTATAAACTATATTATTTAATGAAGCATGACTGAATGAACAGATATTCATGAAAACTTTACTGACGAATTACAAACTCAGTGAGAAAGTAAAGGTTTTGAAATTTGGCAAGTTCAAAAATGAATTGATGCTGGTTTAGAACCCGAGGATGCTGATTTTGCCCTTTATATTGAAAATCAGGGTTATACAGTTGATGATGTAGAAAGAAAAGAAGGAAGATTAGACAAACTAAGAGATAAATATGATGGTAACAAAGAAGATATTTCTGATTCTTCCTCTAATGAAGATGAAGTTGAAACTATAGAAAATAAAACGAAGAGAATAATAAGTTTGCCTGAACGAGATTGAGCAAATATTAACTCTAATTTCACTCCTGAATTGGTTCGGGAATGGAAATTTTGTGGTTTTACGTATGAGGAGTGTGCCGATTGAATAAATATTATCGCTGCTAATAAACAAGATTTAGCTATTTATAATCCTACTTACTATGCTTGATTAAGGGATATAAAAAGAGTTGAGAAATTACAGAATGAGTACCACGAATATTTATTAGTAAACCAACAGATTCAGATAAATTATTTTGATTAAGTGATTATTTTATTCAAGATTCAATACCAATTTTAACTAAATAACTTTATCTGCAGACAATTATTTTTGCATTGGTCCATTGTAATAAAATTATATATTATGGTAAATCAAAGAGCGAGAACAACTTTAAGTATTACTATTAATCCTCATTTGTACCGACGACTAAAAGAAGAAATTGGCAGCCGCAAAATTAGTGGATTTGTGGAAAAGGCTGTCGCTAAGGAATTAGGTGAATATGA
Organism: Paraglomus occultum; assembly: GCA_910592205.1. Classification (NCBI taxonomy): domain Eukaryota; kingdom Fungi; phylum Glomeromycota; class Glomeromycetes; order Paraglomerales; family Paraglomeraceae; genus Paraglomus; species Paraglomus occultum. The sequence goes on along the minus strand of CAJVPJ010001268.1, from coordinate 7,655 downwards.
TAATAAATTAGAAAGAGAACAAAAAGAATTTCAAAAGAAACTAATCACGGGTTATAAAAGAGATGCTAATAGAACTCCTAATAAAGAAGATAAAATGTGAGAAGAAGCAGGGATAGAAGATAATAATGAGTAGTAAAACTCCTAAACAAGGGGAACTCTGACTAGTTGACTTTAATCGTAAAAAAGTTAAAGAACATTCAAAAATCCGCCCCGCTCTAATCCTAAGTAATAATTGACAGAACCAATATAACAAATATGTGGTGGTTGCTCCCTTGACTAGTGAAGAAGAAAAATTAAAGAACGTTGAGCCTTTTGAGGTATTAATTGAAAGTAACAGAGAAAACGGCTTGGATGATGAAAAGAGCAAGATACTACTCCATCGTTTATTAGCAATAGATAAGCAAGAACGGTTAATTACTAAATTAGGAGCAGTAGACAATAAAATTTGAAATCAGGCTTGGAATGCTTTGTGAGTGGTGTTTACCGGCAAAAATTAAGTTAGTTATTTACCTAGAATATTCTTCTCTGTTTCCAAAACCATGGTTAAGTTGTGGAGAGCTTTTAATAAATCTATTTCTAATCGTGTGCAAACTTTTTTGTCAATTTGCTGAGCATTTTCTAAATTTTTCAAAAACACCACATCTTCTTTGCTTCTTGGTGGCTCTTTTTTGCCAAACCTATGTCTTATATTAGTGATTGCTTGAAGTGCTGATAACAAATTTTCTGTTAGTCCATCAATTTTATATTTTTCTGTTATTTTTCTAATGTATTCTGGCACATCATTTTTTGGGTCAATTATTTCTTTGTTTAAGCGTTTTACTACGACGGAGAGAAATAATGCTCTACAAGAAGTATAAGCATCCTCATGCTGATTATGGAACCAATAATTATCAATATTTCGAAAATTATTTAATTCCTCGATGTCAATGTATTGAGTTTCATACTTTATTTGCTTAATGTCTATAATTGCTTCAATGTAAAGAAAGTTCAGAAATACCTCTTTGGTGCAAAATCTTCTTAATTCATTTAATGACCAAAAGGTTTCTGCATTATTCCTTAATTTATCCAGGCACTCTAAGTAGTTATTACTGTCAACAATAGTTTCTAGGCAGTCTTTCCATTTCATGTAAAGAATAAATGAATCTCTAGTTTCTAAATTATTCTTATTGCTTTTTAGTATTTCCCTGAAAATAGACCTAGTTTCTAGGAAAGAAAGTTCAAAGTTTTTATCATAACGAGTATAGTCTATTTCCAAAAGTTTATAACAAAATTCTTGTCTTCCTGTAGGAGGATAATAGGTGCGTTTTGAATTAGCAAGAAGAATATTTTCAAATTTACTCATTAACTCTCTTACATACTCCTCATTAAGTTGCTTTTTATACATTTTACTATTATTAAATATTTTTATAAATGAATAATAAATTATCTGGTAAATTAGAATTAAATTGAGTTAACAAAAATAAAACTCTAATTGTCAAAGACTATGATAAAGGTCAATATGAATGAGTAGAACCAAATGATTATCGTGTTTCCGAAGTAAGATTATTTAAAGAAAGAGAAAAATTTGGTGAAAATTCGGCTGACAATTTAATAATTTGTGGTGATAGTTTACATGCTCTAACTAGTTTAAGTAAAATTCCAGAATACCGAAAAAAGTATGTGAATAAAGTCAAGTTAATTTATATTGACCCTCCTTTTAATACCGGGCAAATGTTTGCTAATTATGACGACCAATTAGAGCATTCGGTTTGGTTAACTATGATGCGAGATAGAGCGCTAAAAGCCTATGAATTATTAAGTGATGATGGCTCTTTATGAGTTCATTTAGACGATACCGAATTATATCATTTTAAACTGGTTTTGGATGAAATTTTTGGGAAAGAAAATTTTGTGGCTAATATTGTTTGACAAAAGGTTTATTCCCCGCGAAACGATGCAAAATTTTTTAGTTGCGACCAAGATTATATTTTAGTTTACGCAAAGGATAGCGAGCAATTTAAAATTAATCGCTTAGCGAGAACTGAAAAATCAGACAAAAACTATACAAACCCCGATAACGACCCACGAGGACCCTGACAATCGCTTCCGATAATAGCAAAAACAGTATCCTTGAAAAATATTTACCCCATTACTAGCCCTTCTGGAAAAGAAATATATCCACCAAAAGGTAAATGTTGAAGTGTGTCAGAATCCCGTTTTAAAGAGTTAGTTGAGGATGGTCGAATTTGATGGGGAAAAGATAGCAAAGGAGGAGCACCAAGACAAAAACAATTTCTATCAAAAGTTAAAAATCTAATTCCCCAAACTTTATGAAAATATGAGGAAGTGGGCCATAATGCCGAAGCACGGGAGGAGATTAAAAAATTATTCCCAGAAACTGAGCCATTTCAAACTCCTAAACCTGAAAGATTATTACAAAGAATTATCCAAATTGCCACGAATGAGGGCGATATTGTATTAGACTATTTTGCTGGTTCAGGGACTACGGCAGCCGTGGCTCAAAAGTTAAAGAGAAAGTGAGTTATTGTGGAAAAAAATGAGGACATAATTAACAATTTTGTTGTTCCTCGATTAAAAAAAGTTATTAATGGAGAGGATAAAGGTGGGATTAGTGAGGAAGTTAATTGAAATGGTGGCGGTGGATTTACTTATTTTCAAGTTGAAAAATCGATGTTCGAGGTTCACGCTGGAATAATTTGTATTGCTGAACATTCCTTAAATGGCAAATTAGCCAAATTAGTTGCTACTCAATTAGAATATGATTATCAGCCTGATAATGAGCATTTTTGTGGCAAAAAAGGAGATACTTTATTGGCCGTAGTAGATGGAATGCTAACCGAAGGATTAGTTAATTTTTTGCTTAATTCTATGGATGAAAATAAGTTTTTGGAAATTGCAGCGTTGAGTGTTGACCCCGACTTAGAAAACAAAAATTATAATAATGTTAAAATTGGTAAAATACCAATTAATATTTTAAGGCATTATGCTAGGATTTAAAAATTTTAAAAAAATTTAAAATGGAAAATTTATTTACAAGAAATGAAATCATAACTTTCAAAATAATAAGTTGGATTATAACGTTAGCGGTAGGTTGCATTCCAATATGGCTCTTTTACAAGAGTAAGAAAGAAACCAGAAAGTTAGAAAAAAGACTTGAAAAGGAAATAATAGCAAGAAAGGACTCAGAAAAGAAAGCAGTAGAAGAAAATGCGGAAAAATGAAATTCCCTTTACAAGCAAGAAAGAGAAATTAGAGGAAAGCATTGTGAAGGAGTTAACAGACGAGAAGAAGAAATTTTAAATTTGAGAAACCAACTGTGCGAAAAAGGAGTACCATCAGAAGAGCATGATATTAGCGATAAAAGAAGACGAAAAGAAGCAATTCTTAATGTTAAAAAATTTTGAAATACCAAAAGTAAAAATGGCAAAATTAATAAAAAAATTATAACCGAGGTATTATGAGAAAACTGAGAAAAAGTTTTCGACACCAAGGAAGGAGAGGATATTATAAGAGAAAGAGATAGATTAATTAAAATAATTATTGAGGCTACTACGGAAAAATAATAATGCTTAAACAAGTTATCCTCTACAACATTGCTAAAAAACTAGAACTCCGCGAACCCAACCAGCAAGCCTTTCAAGCTCTTTTAAATCACTATTACCAAACCAAGAGTCAAAATTCAGAAAAGTTATCTGAATGTATTCTCTCCGTAGCAACCGGAGTAGGAAAAACTTATATCATGGCGGCTATTTTAAACTATTTAGTCGAAACTGAAAAGATAACTAATTTTTTAATAGTGGCTCCTGGCAAAATCATTAGAGAAAAGACCATTAATAATTTTTCCCTCAACAAACCTAGTTCTTTGGCGGATAAGTTAACCATTAAACCACCCCACATTATTGATATCAAAAATTTTCACACTACCAAAACCACTGATAAAAACTCAGTCAAATTATTTATTTTTACCGTTCAATCTTTAACCCAAGCCAAAGGTAAAACTGCTCGCAAAACTAGCAATTATGACGAAGTATTAGGCAAATCTTTACGGGAACACTTAAGTAAATTAGATGATTTAGTTATTTTTGCTGACGAACATCATTTATACTATGGGGAAAAGTTTTCCGAAGCCATTCGAGAACTAAAACCAAAAATTTTAATTGGACTAACTGGAACTCCGCACGAAAAAACGCCAACCAAAGAAATTATTTTTGAATATCCTTTATGAAAAGCCTTGCGAGATAAATTAATCAAAATTCCAGTTATGGTTGGTCGCTATGACGGCTATCAGGATGAAGAAACTAAATTAAAAGACGCTATAAAATTATTAGATGCTAAACAAAAACTTTTAGATAACTACACCCAACAAAACAATTTAAAACTCCAAAAAGTTCTAATGTTGGTAATTGCTCCCAGTATTGAAGAAGCCGAAAGTATTAGAACCAGTTTAATTGTTAATTGTGAATTCCCTCCAGAAAATATTTTACAAGTTGATAGCAGTAAAATTACCGATAATTTAGCCCAAGAATTACAGAACATTGATAATCCTCATAATCCTACACGAATTATTATCGCTGTTGGCATGTTAAAAGAGGGTTGAGATGTCAAAAATGTTTACGTTATTGTTCCTTTAAGGGCTTTTAAATCAGTTACTTTTATCGAACAAATTATCGGTCGTGGTTTACGTTTACCTTTTGGTGAATATACCCCCAAAGAAGCCTTAAATACTTTGGAAATTATAATACATGATAACTTTAAGGAGTTGTTAGACGTTCGTAAATCTTTAAAAAATAAGTTTTTTGGACTTAACGAGAATGAACAAATAGATAGCAGCAGAACAGCGGAAAGACAATCTGAAAATTCTATTTCTCAATCACCACAAGACAAGGTAAAAAATAATTCTAGCCAAAATATTCTCAATCCTCAAAACTTAGATGAACGAGAAAAAGATATTTTACAGCAAAGCCAAGAAGTAGTTCCACCAAATAGAATAAAAGAGAAATTTACTATTAAAATCCTAAGGCAAAAAATCCGACCACAAAATTTTTCTTTGAAGATAATCGAAATTAAAGGGTTAGGTAAAAGATTCAAAGAATTAGGAGAAAATTTTTCTTCCCAAAAAGAGATAAAAAACTTATTACAGCGTTATAAAATTGAGATAGACCCTAACGAAAAAATTAGTTGAAAAACTGTCACGGATGAAGAATTTACTATTGAAGCGACCCAACAACTTCCCGAGGAAGAGAAAATCAGAAGAAAACTAATCCAAATCATTTTCCGAAAATGCTCTTTTATTAATTTGGCTAATTCGGTAGAAATTGATTCAGCAAATCGTTTAGTAGGCAAATTTTTACAAGCGAGTAATTTAGAAATAGTATCTCAGTATTGAGAAGCAGCCGGAGAACAATTAGCAAGGTTAATTCAGAATATTTTTAAAGAACTACACGTTGGGGAAAATCAGTCCGAACAAGAAGTAATTGAAAAATCTTTCAGTTATTTTCATCCTCGTTGTGAAATGGTTGCCAAAAATTTGGAGGAAGAATTTAAAAAAATAACCAGAGGTTATCAATTCACCAAAAGTTTATATAATTACGACACTTTTGACAGTGGCATTGAGTTTCAATTTGCCTGCTTAATTGACAAAGCCAAAGAAGTTAAAAAATGAATTAGACTTTTGCGATGAGGGGATGAAATTTATATTCTTTATAGCAAAAAACAAAGACACTATTTTCCAGACTTTTTAGTGATAGATGAAAGTGATATTCACTGACTAGTAGAAATTAAGGACGATAATAACCCTAACCCAGAAATAGAAGAAAAAAACCAAGCGGCGAAAGAATGAGTAAATGCTCTAAACTTAGAACTAGGAGAAGAGGCAAGAAAAAATGAAAAATGAAGATTTTTGTATATCACTAAAGGAGATATGAATAAATCACATGAAAATTGGAATATGTTGAAAGAAATATGTCGAGTTTTTTAAAAAAACATTTAATAAAAAAAGTGATAAGCGACTAAAAGTTATCTTCTTGAGATTTCGTGTCAGTTCATATTTCCTTATCATCAAAATCTATTTCTCTTTCTGAAAATGCTTTCTTGGAAAAATTAATAGCCTCTTTGAATGCCTCTTCGCCTAGTTCGTGTCCATATGGATAGTTTTTAGGTTTAATTCCCAAGATTTTAGCAGTCTTTTTGACAATTCAATAAGGGACAATAATATCTTTTTCTCCATGGTAAACGAGGACGGGAGTTTTTATATCTTTTTTGTTTTTTTGATTTAGTAATTCTTTTTGGCTAAAAGGAGGAAAACCACTCATGCAAATAATTCCGCCCAAAGTGTATTCAAAAACTAGTCAAATTGCTAAAGCTACTGATGCTCCTTGAGAAATTCCGACAACAATGATGTTTTGTGGAAGAATACCCAAATTAATTTCTTTCCTAATAATTTCGCTAATTTCAGTCCTTGATCTTAACAATTCATCCTTATTGATCTTGATTCATTTATCTATCTCTTCAAGCAGGATTTCTCTCTGGATTTTATTTAAATCTCCGCTCATGCTGTATCAAGCATTTGTTGTAGAGGAAACTTCTAAACCCTCAACCTCAATTGATTTTAATGAACCTTGTGGAAAAACAAATTTAGTATGAGAAAAATGTTTTTTTATATAAGTGTCAAAAAATTTTTTCCATGGAAAGTTTTGGTCTAAACCATGTAAAAATATAATAGTCGAAAGATGTTCTTTTTCTGCTTCAATTGTTTCCACGTTTATTATTGACTTCATTATATAATTTTATTATATTCTGTTAACAAATAAAGTAGCATCATAAACAAAACATTACTAGAAAGATAATTATTTTAAAAAGTTTGTAGAAAAAGCATTTAGAAGTTAATTTATATATATGTATATATATCCTAAATCAAAAGATATTCTCAAAGCAGTTTTTACTTTATTTATTTTATTACTTATAATTATTATTATTCTAGGACCATTTCTAGAGATTAACAGATACGAAATTAGAAAAAGTAAAAAGAAGAAAGGAAAAAAATAGTATATTATGTCTAAATATATTCTGAATGGTAAATTAGATATTGAACCTTTAATAACCGCTCGCAATTTTCTCCAAAAAGCACTTCAAGAAGCCCAAAGTGAATTAGAAATTGCCGGCATTATTCAAGCAAGCCTTTGAAGTGAGTTATGAACTTCGGCTTATAAGACCTGCTGAAAAACTCAATTTAAAAGGAAAAATATCTTCGCTAGTTTCTTTTTTAGAGATTCTGAAATGTTAAAGCAGAATTAGTTAATATACTAGACAACATTAAAATAATTATTATAACAACAATTAACAATTATTATGACAAGAACTTTAAGCATTGCTATCAAAGAAAATACTTACCAAGAACTAAAAAAAGTGGTTGGGAATGGGAAGATTAGTTTTTTTGTTAATCAGGCAGTTGAAAAGGAATTAATCGGAGTAGAAAAAAGACGTCAAAAAGAAAAAGAACAACTAAGACAGCAACTTATTAAGGGTTATCAAGCCCAAGTTAAAAATAGAAAATTACAGAAAATGTTACAAACTTACGGAGAAATGTCTTGGGAAGACATATCTATTGAACTAGCAGCACGCGAAAAAAAAAATGTCAAAGCAAAAAAATAATTTTC
>CAJVPJ010001267.1:0-10987 GCA_910592205.1 Paraglomus occultum | reverse complement strand
AGAGGTTTATGTTTCATGTTGCCACGTTCCGTCGTTCAGAATTTGTTCTTCATTTCTGCAAAAATTGATTCGAACAGGATTACAAATGGTTTTGTTTTTGCCGAAATAATTATTTCAATCGCATATTGAGATTGTGTGCACGGTTTCTGTTGTGTTGTTTCGGCAATCGTTATGTATTACAAAGTGTACCCCAACAACACATTGATTTGTGCACTCCGTAAACAATTCTTCAAGCAAGTCATTGCTGACTAAAAACCACGTTTCAGCAGAAATAAACATACGTAGGTAAATTTCCAGAAAATTCTTCACGTTAAAGGATAAGAACTACGAACAAGTGAATCATAACGGATATTAATGTTACATTATGCTGCGGTGAATCAACCTCAAACTCGCCGATCAAACAATTCTAATATAAACAAGTCAATATATCTACAGTTTACCTGTTTGTCTGTTTGTTGCTGAAACTTTTGAACTCCGGAATGGATTTGCTCAGAATAGAGTGTTGCATAAATTGTAACAAGGTACACCAAACTGTTGTACTGCGAACAAGAAAAGCAAATATTAGCTGCTAAATATATAGTTCGGCTTGCACTGCCAAAAACTATTTTACAGTCAAAGAAACGTTAATTTGTAGTCAGTGAATTTCTAATATCGATTATTCCTGTATTTCGGGGAAATTGTTGGTCGAAGTAAATTCTCGTCCATGCGTAACATTATAAAGTTTGGTTTAAATTTAGCAGTTGAAACAAGTTTTTAGACGGTGCTATTATGAGAAACCACACGACGGGGTTTTTTTGCAATCGATCATGAGACTTGCGCTATATTAGAATTTGTTTCAAAATTACCCTGTATTGACAGACGGAATCTAAAAAACATTAGACGATTACCAGCTTTGAGTAAACAGATATGAGATAATGTAGCAATAAAGATAAAATAACACTCATTTAGCTATAACTCTAAACTAAAGATGTCGGTGATAAGGCTTTGTAACATAAGAAAATTTGTATATCAGTTATTACTTTTTTTATATTATGAAACCTCGTTATACCCCCCCGTCCACGGAGATTTTTGTCCGGTATAAGGAAACCCGGTATAAATGTATAAAAGGCAAGTGATACAAGAGTACATATAAGGACAATCCATTGTGCAATGTACTTACGTATACTATGAGATTGTTCATTTTGTTTAACTCAATATTACGTCGAAAGCGCTGTAAGTTTACCATGTCTTCTCGCGCAATGAATAAATTATCTAGCTGTTTGTTCAATAAATTCGGTCATCGTTTTAAGAGAATGCCACCTCAAACGAATCTTTTTCGGAGTCTCGCTGGTCTCACTGTCACTATTACAATCATTTGCATCTTGCTCATCACTCTCGGATATGACGTTACCATATCTACAGTTGCAATTGACCCGTCACACAAATAAATTCTTTGATTAACAAATCTGATAATATTGAGTGTTGTTGTTTGTAAACACAACATTTCATACCTTCAACAGTCGTATTGACAGGTAGATGGTTTATGCTGCGGATAAAGTAATATTGCTTATATTAATACTATTCGAAGGAATCCGGTTCATTTCCCGATCATTTATTTTTCTCAACATTGTTTTCCGAAAAATTTTCGACTTCAATCTACGAATGTTTGTCAAACGCCTAATTAAACCCAAATAATTGTTGCGAAATCATTATCGGGGAAATGAATTGCTTCCAGTTATTCAATTCTAGCTCACTTTATCCGACTTGCGGGTAGTATATATTACTAAAGGTTGGACTATGACTAACCGTAATGGCTTATAAAAGATTAAATAATTACCATATTTCTTTACAATGACAAAACGTGTAGATAGGGCAATAAATGTCAAAAAAAAAAGAATATTCTAATTATTATTAAAACAAACAACAGAAATTATTTACATTATTTATTCGACAAATCCGAGTCACAAGACTGGTATGAGAATCAAACAAATTGACGCAAATGACTGAGCGCAATGTTTATTGTCTACGTTCTATCAACACAGTAAGTCTAAACTTTTGTATTCGATAATGGCAAATAGATGTCATATTTACAGTAAATAAGATAAAGTACGTTAATTTTTGTGCAGTAAACATAATGAGATTGGTAATTTTTATTATATCTAACAACTGTCAATTACTATTGCAATGGCGTATTTAAAACACTAAATTTATAAAAACTTTTATAAAAATTAAAAACTTTTTTCAATAAATTTCGATTAACCAAACTATAGTCAATTGGTCAGTTAAACAAAATTTTGCTTTGCAAGAATAATAATTAATAGAGAAATATATTTTTTTTTAATTGCATACGCTTACCCTATAATGTGCAAACGTTGGTTTACAAACCAATGGGAAACTTAGGTGGGCAATGTACATTTAACCTTCCATAAATGCACGCTCTACATATAGCGAAAGGTATTGCACGACTTTTCCATTTTCCATCATATGTATCATACTCACCAAATGCATGTCTGATGTACACTTCGTGTTACATCGAATATCTACAAGACGATTGGTTATTTAATTTAACGTATTAGTTTCGCGTCTTTATTAAACGCAAAAATTTATCGCATTAGATAAATGCACAAAGAGTGTTATATGTTGTTTACGTCAGTTAATAAAAACTTGTTTGTATGCCTGAAGGAATTCAACAAGAATCAATTTTTAAGCCAAAAAAATTTTACTTAATAGTCTGAGTTTCGTCGAACAACAATACGTTAATTAAAGAGCTTGTTGAATATCAAACAACCACGTGTCAATAATAGTAATGTTGATAATAACATTAATATTTAATGTCAACGATGCTGCAAGGATTTAGAAAATGTTCGTTTATTTCTGCAGCAACAAAACTCTAAAGATTTTGCTTAAATATGTAAAACACTTGAACGTTAAAAGTTTGTAAGTGTAATGAAGTAAATAATAATGAATAAATTTTGCCAATAGTAATGTTATTTAAAAATACAGATAAATTGATAAAAAATTATTCGTCCTCAACTAATTGATTTATGCTCAACTAATTAATTCACGCGTTTTTATCTCAATACTATCCTTCTCCACGGAATCGTCGACAGCACTTTTTGCTATAATTTTGCCATAGACATCGCCGTTTACGTTGACAACGTATTCTTTTAAAAATAATTCCAGTGAAAGCTGTCTTTTTTCCATCTCTGCAAATTTTTCGTGGATCGAGCAATCCTTTGTTAATACAGAGTCTGTAAATGGAACATTCGGACCCAGGTTATCGTAGAGAACGGACCTAGTCTTGCTACGAAAGCACACACAATTTTGGACACAACCCCATGGCCTTATTCTTTTGTCCCCTGCAAATGTAGAAACAAGATTGATCGATATATACGCGTTACAATGCGTACGCTTGACAGAAAATGGGTTAATAAAATTAAGAACATAGAAATATGTTTACACACCGTATAAGATTACATAGACCGTCATTGCAAGAGTGTATATACCGCCCACAGCACCAAACACATCGAACAATGACAAATTGCTGATATTAAAGAGCAACAAATGTGAGCGGCGTTCAAGAACAATAACAATAATACTCTTTGTTCGAGCTGTGCAAGTTTTCCATATATACTCACGGAATTTCGATTTCTTTTTGGACTAAATAAGATTTGGGTCTTATTCCCACAGCTGAATAAGCTCCATTGCTGGAGTTGAGAGGATAGGACACTAAAAACAAAATATTCGATTGGCATGTAGATTTTTTCTCGATAAAGCCTGAGTTGTTAATTAAATTAATGTATAAATGTTCCTTCTGCTAGCTTACCGAATAAACTGCTCAGCAATGTTATAGACCCAGGATCCCCTTTTCCGGTAATTACGCTTACAGCATTTTTATTGAGAAGTTGGGATATTTTGCGTTCGAAAAAAAACGCGTACATCTAACGTATGTAGAAATTGTTTAGTATTAAAAATATTGCAAAACTACTGTAATATGTTTCTAACATTAAATTATATGCTAAAATTTACCTACCTGATCTTTAGCAAGGTAGTAATAGTTAGCAACTAGTGCTGTTGATGCGTAATAAGTCAGTCCTTTTGGCTGGTTTTGTACAATCTCTTCTGTTTGCAGATCAGACAACGTATCTAAGAATAAAAGTTTTTGTTAAAAAAACACAACGATCTTATTTATGTAACTTGTGTGGAGACATATTAATTGTATACCTTTGTCACCAAACCACGCTCTTAGATAAACATCGCTGCCATTATAGTTTGTATCCACTATAGTAACTTCCAAAATAATTGCATATAAATTAGGTTCGTTCTCGTTAATAGAAAACGCCAAGTCAGATGCATTAAATCTTGTATGGTAGAGTCCGAGCGTTTGATTAACGTTAGTCGTGTCGACATAATTATTGCAATCGGGTGTTGCTAAAATGGCAAATTAACAGGCATGCGTATCATAATAATGGCTAATTAACGAATGAGTAAACCAATTTGCTGTCATATTATGTTTATACATACAACCATCATAATACATTTGTGTGCAATTGACAGTAAAGTTGAAGAAGGCGGTAAAAACGACGACTACACAAAAAAACTCCATCAACATTAAATTTAAATTAGTTCACATAATTTGTAAAAACAATTACGTACTTGGAGCGGGAATGTCATTATTGTCTATCTGATGAATAAATGTTCTCTCATCCTGACATAATTTGTATATTTTCCAGGCAAGAAAGGCTACAACACATAAGTAGGCAGTTAATAAAGACAGCGTTCTCAATCTTCTGATATCGGAAAGCTCAGAACGTCGTCGTTTGTCGGTATTTTTTACTCGTTTCATTATGTCCAAATATAAAAGGGAGAAACTTGTGGATACACTCGTCATTTTCATAAAAGATAATCGTAACCAGCAGGAAGAATGCGGATATTTATATTTTGACCTTGATATACTAAACGCAATACAAAGTTTATCACATTTGATTATCGGAGTATAACATGCTCTTATTTGGGTAAATTTCTGTAATTTGAGATGCGTACATCTGCCGATCTGTATCAGGCTTGGCCGTCCGCATAACGTTTGGCGTACAGACATTTGTGTTCGAAATCTATTTTTAACAAACAAACCTTATTTATCCATAAACTACATTCTATTGTTTCTCACAACAAGCTTGCTAACGAGTTGCGAAATACTTTTATATCTGTTCAATAATAAAGGAAATCGAATGATGGGGAATTCCATTACTACGTTCGAGAATGAAGCCAATAATGCATATTGTAATGTTGTGGCGATGTAGTCTTTATCATCAAAGGAAATATATACTTTAAATCACAATTTACCCATCTGTCTATCGTATACGATAGTGAAGTTGATGCTTTTAGCTCTGATAATTATCATATTTGCAGCCGCAAATTTGCCGTGTTATTCGGCCGAAACTATCTGCTTCACTCATGTATAGTACACTTTGTTTAAGTTTATTATTCGTTGCGTTTTTACAAAATTTTTTTCTGTTTGTTGATTAAATTGCCATTACTTTAAACTACCCGAATAGTCTTCGTTGTCTTTACAAGCCACGTTAAATTGCGAGCACAAAATTTGCGTTTATACAATTTCGTGTTGCATATTATACATTTTTAGTAATCACTATAAAATCGCCTTTGTGCTCTGTAAACTTTTTTTCTCTTTAGTTATTTCGTGTTAACAAGAAATTTATTCCCAAGCATTAAACTTGACTACCCTGGTTGTAAGCAGACTCTGTCTTTTGAATTGCCTTCGTTAGAAGCTTTGCAAATATGTAGTTGAGTAAATTCTCCACTTACGAATTCAAATCTTATCTCACTGATAGTCACTGTGTGAAACAAACTCAAGGGCGATCAAGTATTCGCGCTACACAACGGTTCGGAGACTCTAACTACTGAAGTTCTAAGCAATCAATTAGTCATTCTAATACAATTCACTATGCTTATACGTTTTATTATAAAAAATTTATGTATTGCTGGCTACCTAAACTTTTCTAACTATAAAATTTCATTGCCCAAAATGGATTTTCATAGTCGGGTAGATAATACAAACGCATTCTGCCTTTGGGAGAGAGAGCATATATTGGTTACCAATTAAAAACCGCTACTCTTTTTAATTACCAATATAGTCATTCTTATAGTCATTACAGAGTTATTGTTAGTCGGCGCTATTGTTAATCGGAGTTATTGTTAATCGGAGCTCCCGTCCTTCGAATAATGATACAAGGAACAAACATTGTATCACAAACAAAAAACGTTTTTACCCAAACAAAAAGATTTGAACAATACTAATACTAATGAAGCAAATACCAAAAATATTAGAACAACCCGATTCTGTTTACGAATGGGGACAAGTGGATTGTCAGGGTAACATGACAGAAGACAGTTTAAACAAGCGCTTTGGAAGAGACAGGTGAGAAAGGAAGGAGACATACAGCAAAAGTGGGTTTTTTAATAAAATGCGAAACTTGCTCCAAAAAAGGAACATGACTTGACCGTCAGAGCGTAATGAGCGGTTGATGCATTATATGTGAATATTGAGGTCGCAACAAAAACAGAAAATTAATCTTAATATTAATATTAGCTACCTGTTACAGTAAATCAATAATCTGCTATCAAAAATACAGCAAAATTTAAAAACAAAGTTTGTTTGTTTATTTTTCACAATATTTACATAAAAAGATGACATTGCCTTAAAAGTCTAGAGCCGGAAATATTACATCCTGTCTTAAGACTTCATATTGTCACATAACATATTCTATAGCAACATTTTGGTAAGATGTATGGCTTCGGCTGTTGTTAACTACCGTAAAACATGGTTAAGCTTGTCATCGTACATTCCGACTTTGATAAAAAAATACGTTCTAATTTATTGTTCATAAGCGGTTAGACAAAGAAATCTTTATTTATTATTGAATCGACCGAGGCAAACTATGGGAAATAAATAAAATGCTAAGTAATCTATTCGAACCCGTCGCCGAACAGATATAGAAACAAACAATAGGACTAAGTTTATGGTTGGGTAATACTGGCCCCGATGTAGTTAAATTGCCACAAGGAATTCTTTAGTAGAAATAAATTAGAAATATCGGTTACATTATACAAAAGTAACTGAACGCAAATGGGGTTTACTTACCTTTATGCTTATCAGGAAGGCAATAGCTTACGCAAAATGTACTATTTATTGTTATTCTTCTGGGAGAAGACAAAAAATTAAAGGTGCTAACAGTATGCTTGATGTAAATTTGAATCCAATTAACATAATAAAATTGTTATTTAAAGTATTATGCAGGCTGAACATACCTGCGTTAAGCCTAAATTACCTAAATTTTGTTGCGGAAACGCAACAAACTGAGTAATTGTATAGTTAAGAGAGCTACATATATGAGCATGAAAAGAAAGCCTTATAAAATATGGCCGGATTGGCAAAATTCAGTCTATGAAGGAGGAAGACTTTAATATTTTAAAAGGCAAATATTAAATTACTCTGTTGAAAAGTTACCGTATATATTCCGAAAATAAGCATCTTCTTGAAGTATAAGAAAGTATTTATTTTATCACATTAAATTTTCTAGACAGATCTAATAGCTTTTAGTTGAATGGTAAATAAAAACAAACGCGAGAATATTAATGACAAAAAACGGAAAACATTAAATTATATATGAACATATGTATTTAAACAATCTCTGTTTATTCAATAAATTAACTAGTTTCCGTCTAACGACTTAAATTGTTCCGAGTGCTCTACACCAAATTTTAACAATTAACTGCAAGTCAGATCGAACACAACTTCTATTTTATTACAAGAAGATTTATGGACAAAATTGGAAATTACTGTCGTAATAATGAGACTACAAACTTATACAGTACAGTACATTCTTATAACGGTACATAAAAATTTGGGAGAGGGGCTTATTTCCGGAACTATACGGTAAGAAGTAATATTCAGAACAATGACATTGCAAGTGACCAATGACTAAGTAGCATAAGTAATTGTTTTGGTGCAAAAATAGTAACTTGGCTAAATTACCAAAATTTTTATTGTATTGTACTATTAATATCTTCGCTTATTTCTTAGATTTCTCAGTTGTACAATGCATTAGTTATTGATATTTACATTTAGCCTGTCAGAGTTAACTTTTAAAACTGTAATGTTTAATTTATTAATATAGCACTTTTGTTGACAATAGCTTGAATTATATAATATTTACACTTTGGGTATTAAATAAAAACTCTTTGTCATATATTAATATGTCGGTTGTCAGAATCAACATATTTTCTAGTTTTAGCATGTACACGTAGCGTGAATATAAGTCTTATACCATTAAAAATTTGTTCGTGATTCAATACAAAAGTGCTTTGTAATTTACAATAAATCGTACTAATTTATTATACTTCCAAAAATTGTGGTGTAAAATTTAAATTAGTTACTGTAATTATAACATTAACATTTACAATAAACTCTCTAAATACACTTTTTTAATGTAACATTTCTCCAACAATAAATGTTCATTCCGTGATGGAAATTAGAGATAACCATTCTTTTATATACGCACGAATAATGTATAATGTTAAATTGTGTAATTCAATGATATTAAAATCAGTATAATAATAAACTTTACTATGCTTGCGCACTTGTTACTAGTTGTGTATACGAGACCTTAAACAATTAATTTTCAAGCCAATAAATACTCAGCAATTTTACATTTGGCACGCAAAACTGCAACCAAAAAATGAACACAAACATATTGTATTAACATAGAACTATTCTGTTCTTAATCCATAAACTCAACAATTTATATCAATATCAAGTGCTTATATCCTTGCCAGCAGAAGTTCCAATCACGCTCCTCACAGCAGTTTTGCCTTCGACGACATTGTCTACGTTTACAACGTATTCCTTTAAAAACAGTTCCAATGCAAGCTGTCTTTGTTTTATTTCTATAACCTTCTCTTCGATCGAAAAATTTTTTGATAATATAGAGTTTGTAAATGGATTAGACTATCGTGGAGGGCGGTCCTGACTTTGCGGCGGATGCACGGTAAATATTGGACAAAACCCCAGGGTTTCATTTCAGCGGCACCTGTCAAGAAGAAATATGAATTATTGAGGATGGGCCACAGTAAGTAGAATTAAAAAAAAATGGAGATCGTGCAAATACTGACCGTAACAAACCCGTAGATTGTCAATGCAGTAGCGTATATACCACCCACAGCACTGAGTACGTCGATTATAGACAAATTGCTAGTAATCAAACAATTACACTTGTTAGCATAAGAACATCACAGCATTGCTCACCATTTTATCCGAGTTTCAATGTACACTCACGAGTTTTCGGTTTTTGTTATTCCAATAGATGCGTAACCTCCGTCGGCGAGTACGTAAGGGTATGGTACTAATGGCGAATTGTTCGATTAGCATGCCATTTGCTCTTCAAATAAAGTGAAAATTGTCAATATTAGCTACCAAATAAGCTGTTTATCAATGCTATTCGTCTATGTTGACCGTTTCCGGAAAGTATGTTTTCAGCATTTTGATTAAGACGTTCGGATATTTTGCGTTCGTAAAGGAAAGCGTAGGTCTAATTAAGTGGCGTTGTTAAAATTAGCGATGTTGTAGAACGTGCATTTACTTTTGTTCGAAATCCGCTTACTTGATTTTTAGCAAGGTAGTAAGTGTTAGCAGCAGCAGACGCTGTAGATTGGTAATCACTCAGTTCTTTTAAATTTTTGCACAGTGCTCCCTCCAAATCGGCCATCGTTTCTATAAACATTTAATTATTTGTTGGTATAGAACATAACAATCCCGTTCATGTAATTCGGTAGAAGACAGTAAATATATACCTTCGTCACCAAACCACGCAATCAGATTAGCATCGCTGCCAGCAAACGCCGGATCTACTATAGTAACTTTCAAGCCGATTGCTTGTAAGATGGGATTGCCCTCTTCGTATGTATTATCATACGGGTCAACAAATTCCAAGTCAGGTGCATTAAAACTTGTAAAATATACGCCGAGCTTTTGATCGGTTTTGTTGACATATTTATTACAATTATCTATCGCTAAATGTCAAAGAACATGCATGCCACACGCGTATCAATACTAGTCACTTAACGAATAGGCAATAAGGTTACGGCTATTACTACGTTTATACATACAAATGTCATAAGCTATCACGCAGTTGACGGTGAAGTTAAAGCGGGCCAAAAGATAGACGGCTGGAAGAAAAGAATGGTATCAATGTTAAATTCGAAGTTTGTTGTATATTCATTATTACGTACTTGGAGGAGGAATGGCGGCACTATCGTCTTGCTGATAGCTTAATGTTCTCTCATCTCGAGATAATTTATATATTTTTCAGACAAAAAAGATTACTACACATATATAGAAAAACAATAAAGACAACACCCTCAACGTTCTGATAGTGGGGAGTTCAGAACGTCGTGAAGAAATTTTGTCGGCAAGAATTTCTCTTACTGATCTCATTATGGAAGGAACACTAATGGATATACTTTTTTACGATGCAAATGACAAGTGTGAGAGAATGGGGTATTTATGACTGCATCTCTTGCATACTCTAATTGTGTTAAATTCTGTAGTTAAACTGTCGATCACAAACTTATGGGGTACAAAAAAGTTTGTGTTCAAAAAACTTTACAGATCTCGGGCTCTCCGAATCTTTCGTTCTCTTACTTTTTTTAGGACAATTTTAACTCAGCCAACGCTCAAGTAGAATTCCCAAGTCAAACATTCTCCCCGGCCAAAATAATCTTGAATTTTTTTATTTCTCACGAAAAAGTCGTCAATTTTTAGAAAAATTTCCTGTTTGTGCTACCATGGAAACCTGTGACACGTTTCAGAACGCAAATCGCAATATACCAAAGTGTTGGACGTTCTATATTTGGTCATAAGATAGGACAAAACAAACTAGATATGACGAAGAAGCAGTTTATTCGACTTATTATTGTCGAAATATTCGTTTTT
>CAJVPJ010001266.1:0-11003 GCA_910592205.1 Paraglomus occultum | reverse complement strand
ACATATATGCATTTGGCATTATTATGTACTTGGTTGCCAGTGGTGAGCCACCTTTCAGAAATAGATCATTCGATAGATATTTAGTATGTGGTATAATGGACGGACTACGACCAGCAATGCCTGATTCAGCACCAGAGGCATACAAGAAACTTGCTGCGACGTGTTGTGATGCTGATCCTGACAGGCGTCCGTCGGAATGGACTCTTTTTATGCGGCTTTCTGAACTTATTAAAGAAGCAAATGGGCCTGGAAATAATATATGGAATACCATCTACTATACTGAAGTAAGAGCGTTGTCACGTCTCGAAAAGGAAAGTAAATACTCTAGCAAGGTTTTACCTGTAGGAAATTTGCCTAAACCGAAAAATAGCTATGGTTTGGATTCAGCCGCAGGTAATGAATACAGCAAATTGCGTACATTGATTTTGAATAATCTTGTTAAGCCTATTATTTATTCTGAACAATACAGCCACGCAGGATCTTGTATAAAGTACCACCGTGCAAGTTGGAATTTGCAGAAAACTGTTAAACTTACCTCATGCTTTTAACAAATGCCTATATTTGTTAGAATTATTACATAGCGAGTTTTGGAGTTTCTCGAATGGAATGATCGAGAAAAACTCTGCATCAAATTTAAAGTTAATCGTTTTTGAGTGTGTAAATCGTCAGCAGTAATTACTAGGCAGCAGCATGTGGCGTCTATTAAAAGCCTTAGATGGCGAGATGAATTATTGTGACAGCATGTTAACTAGTCGTGTAATGTTGCAGCGAAATTTATCCAATAAAGTTGGTAAATCACCATGCGAAAATTACGTTTATTACACATTCAAGAATTTATCGTCACTAGCTATCGGGCAGGGCTAATCTAAACATTAACCGATCGCCTTGCTAAAAAACTTTTACAGTTTACTATGCATGCGGTACGGTACCTAACATGACCTGAAATTGACACAGTCGTGAGGCACTTTCATCCACGACTAGCTAATTACGCGTTACTAAATTGAGAAATATAAGCCAAAACTGACGTCGTAAATTGCCAATTCCGTTCACTTATTATTTGGCGTGCATCAATGTCTTCCAAGACTGAGCTTGGGTATAACTCATTTTATCTTTGGGTAAAGCCGTTGCTCAGCCTGAAGTTATTGTAGCACGACTGTTGCACAACGCAAAGCTAACAGGTATACATTGTAAATTGCCATCCGTTCGCGCATGTTATATACGATTGGTCTCATGATAATAACTTTCCGAAACAGTCCTAAATGATGAACACCAAAATTTCAAGATCACTTCATATTTTCATATACTTGTAATGCGCTCAACACACTCGTCTTCAATTAATCAGTGCCAGGACTAGTCGCAATAGCTCAACTTAGTTCAGCTCAATCATACCTTTTCATAAGCTTATTCTTGATTTTTATCGCGTCAGAAGTTCCCAATAAGTTAGTAATGTTTACAGAAACAAACTATTTGAACGTGCAGCTAGACAATATAAATTTTTTTTTCAAAGGTTAACAAGAGTACATTTTAACACATTGAAAACTAGGTACGGTTATTAAGGCGATTGTAATTGTAAAAATCGTTGTATCATGGAACCTTTGAAATTGTAACTGGTTTACATTAAAAATCGTATAGTAATAAACTACATTTAATATGACATTCACAATGTTATTCAATTACAATCGCCAAGTATATTTTAACAATCAAATAGCCTACGTAATATGCGATAATATATTAATCGATTTATAGCCTATATTAATATGCCGAAACCCTAACAATATATACCAAAATAATATTTATTTAAATAATCGTTTGAGTATCTAAAACTAATCGTGAACTTTGATCCAAATACATTATTCATACGCAGTAATGCAGTAAATGTTCGATTAAATCCTACATGCAATGCACGATATCAATCCACGCTACCAACTTACAAAACAGCTAATTTTTATCGTCCTGCCTTACCTGGTTGATGGCATCGCAAACTTCTTCCCTTATACTCAGTGTCCATGCATCATTTGGTTCGAGTTCCAAAGATAAATTGAGATCATTCAATGCATTCTCGTATTGATTAAGCTTGTAATAAACAAAACCCCTTCGACTCAACGCGGACGCGTTAGTCGGTCTGAGGTCCAACGATTTATTCAGATCGATCAATGCGTTCTCGTATTCATTGAGCTTGCAGTAAACGTCTCCTCTTGCCCCATATGACCATCCGTTATCATGATCAGGTTCAATCTCTAAAGACTTGTTGATATCGCTCAATGCGTTGTCATATTGTTCAAGCCAGTAATAAACGGATCCTCTGCAACTCAGCGCCCATGCGTCAGTCGGTTCAATGGACAGAGACTTGTCAAGATCTTTCAGCGCGTCTTCGTACCTTGTCATCATCCGATAGACCTCGCCCCGTCTACTCAACGTCCATGCATTGTTTGGACTTAGATCCAACGATTTCGTAAAGTCGTCTAGCGCCTTGTCATATTTCTTGAGCATGCGATAGACTTCTCCTCGTTTCTTTAGTGCCCATGCATCGTTCGATTCAAGCTCTAATGATTTGTTAAGATCGATTAATGCTTCATCGTACTGATCGAGCCAGTAGTAGACGTTCCCTCTTCTCTTTAACGAAAATGTATCTTGCGGTTCAAGCGCCAAAGACTTGTTGAAATCGTCTAATGCATTTTCGTATTTTTCAAGAGTACAATACACATCTCCTCTTTTCTTCCACGCAAATGCGTCATTCGGTTCAATCTCTAGTGATCTATTAAAATCATTCAATGCATTGTCATAGTCATCACACGTATAGTAAACTTCCCCCCTTCGACTCCACGTGGACGCATCGTTAGGTTCGAGCTCCAGCGATCTATTGAAATCGTTAATAGCATTATAAAATTGTTTAAACGCGCAATAAACTTCACCCCGTTTACTTAATGTCCATGCATCGTCAGGTTCAATGGCCAGTGATTTGCTGAAATCTCTCAGAGCGGCACTAAAAGCAGTATTAAGAAACGTTCGTCGCGATATATTATTGTGATGTAACTTGTAATTAAAATAGACTGCTCCTCTTGTTCTCAACACCCATGCATTATTAGGTTCTATTTCCAACGACTTTGTGAGATCAACTAATGCATCTTCATGTTGTTCAAGCCAGTAATGGAGATGTCCCCTTTTGCTCAAAGCCCAGACTTGGTTTGGCTTAATCTTTAGCGAACTGTTAAAATCCCTCATCGCTTCATCATATTTATCAAGACTGTAATAAACGTCGCCTCTTCGGCTCAACGTCCACGCTTGATCTGGTTCGATTTCCAATGATTTGTCAAAATCTACTAGCGCGTTATCGTAATCATAGAGCGAACGATAGACTTCGCCCCGTGCTCTCAGTGCCCAAGCATCGTTTGGTTCAATCTCTAATGATCTGTCAAGATCGTTCAATGCATTGTCATGCGAATCAAGCATGCAAAAGAGTCTACCTCTTCTGCTCAATGCAAATGCATCATTTGGGTCAAGCTCTAATAATTTGTTGAAATCCTTCAATGCGTTTGCATACTGTTTAAGTTTGCAATAAGCAATACCTCTTGCTCTAAAAATAGCTTTGTCATGCGGTTCAATCTCTGACACTTTTTTGAAATCACTCAATGCTCTGTCATAGTTTTTGAGCATGCAGTAGACATATCCTCTTCTGTTTAATACCCATGCATTATTTGGTTCAATGTCTAATGACTTGTTAAGATCAATCAATGCATCATCATACTTTTTGAATACATAGTAAATGGCACCCCTCCTACTCAATGCAAATGCGCTGTTGGGTTCCAGTTCTAATGATTTATTAAAATCACATAATGCTTGTTGATACAGTTTAGCATCGAAATAGATGGCTCCTCTCCTGCTAAGTGTCCGTGAATCATTTGGATTAGTCTCTAGCGATTTGTTAAGATAATACAAGGCATCAGAATATTGCCCAATCATCCAATAAATGTCGTCACTTTTACTCAAACCAAACATGTCATTCGTCTCAGTTCCTACTAAATCGTTCAACGCATTCTCATTTTGTTTAAATAACAAGAACTGAGCTCGACCCCGTATTTTCACTTGCTTGAGCAATAACTTCAACTTTTGATAAACATCACTAGTGAGTAGCAGGCATTCAGAATCTTCACTCTGACACTCTAACGCGACCGATTTTTCAAAAGCCATTTTATCACGAGGCGCACTCAGCTGGAACCCATCTATATTTGAAGTTGTTGGTACTTTCCATGGTAGTTTTGCCGTGGGTCTTTTCTTATGATTTTGCGATAATTTAGTAAATAGTAATGGATCCGTGCATGCAATATTTCCTCTATTATGTGGAATTGATTCCAAATGGACAATTATATTTGATAATCCAGGGTCAGCAATGCCTCTGTAAATGAGAAGTTGATCAGAGTGCTAGCAACGAATAGAGCAAAATTAGTACCAAAACACCATCTTTTGTCTGCGACAGTTAAGAGAAAACAAGACAACTATGTTGCATACCGAATCCGTAGATAATCCATGTAGATGCCTTAATCCATCGAAAATACTCAGACTAAATTCAAGTCTATCTTTCCGAGTTGATGAATAAAAATACTTTTCTAAATGACTATACAGAGTTTCGTCAGCCATAAATTCAAAAATCATGCAGTGATTGCCGGATGCGTCTACTAGAATGCAAGATAAAGAGCATTAATTATAATGTGCAGTTCGTTTACAAAGAACATGAAGTGCGTTGCCGACCTTGGTTTAATCCTAGAAATTGAATGATATCACCGAGAAACTATAAATTATGTAGCGAGTCAAAAGTAAACCAAGTATACATGTACAAGCCGATTGTAATAGATCAACATGTTAAATAGCCGGCATACTTGTTTCTGTTCCTCTGGTCTTTTTTTATTACATAGTAACGTTTTGATTGCGACGACAGCTTTATTAGAGTGTCCTTCCGTTGTCCCAAAGTTTTCGGTACCGACTACCATTTCTTGTTCCGGATGCAATTTGACATCAATCCTTTTTCTAATCATCCTGCCGTTCATAATAGCGTAACCAAATTTAATTTGTGATACCCCAATTTGTTGTCTCTACGCAAGAAAAGGGGAGGGAAACCCGATCTGGGACGGTAATTTTCTAGGCCTGCTGTTCTTCTGTCGATGCAGAGAACCGTAATATTATCTTTTTAAAGAACAAAAGCTCATTGTCATTTTGTTCGGCAAATGTGGAGTATTAGTATCTTAAAAGTGAATCTGCGCCACATCGGCAATTTTGACGTCACGAGAACATAAAATTGGACAAAAAAATCACCCTTTTTTGATTTATTGATAATGGTAGAGCAACCAATTCTCCACAATACGACAACAGACATTGGCAAAGTATCGATGACAACAACTGCTACCGATCCAGATACAACAATGACAAAAGACACATCAGCAAATACTCAGACAACCACCGAACAACAACAATCACAGCATGAAGCAAACGGCGGCGGCGGTACATCATCAGATTTGACGACGACACAACGGCGAGAGTCAGAGCACAACCAAAACCAAAACCAAAACCAAAACAACAACAACCATAACAACCACAACCATAACCACAACCACAACCACAAGCGAACTGAAAATTCCACCTCCAGAACCATGCCCACCAAAACAAAAAAGAAATTCGTGGTCGGCCTCGATGATGGTCTTGATTCCGATTCACCCGATTTGCCGATATACTCGTCTGATGGATCATCGAATTCTCATGTTCACGGGTATCGATCCTTGTCGGCCACCATGTCTCGCACTCAACAGAAACTCATGTTGATGAGGCAACACTTTCTGGCCGATGACGAGAATTATCTAAATCATCCTCGCAATCAAGTTAAATTGACCAAGGTGATGGAGAGAATTAATAGAGAGCACGATTCTATTACAATGTTTAGGGATCCGGTGATTGAGAGTTTGCAGAGAGTGTTTACAAAGTATGCTCATGATCATCCGGAAGTGTTGGATGATGATTTCGGAGCAGGGTATAACGGGAAGGACTGGCTTGATGGTGATAGGGACAAAGAAAATGATGGGTTGGCTGACGGGTCGGGGTATAATAGTATAAGATAAGAAAGAAACAAGATAGAATTCGAATCATCTCGGTGTGTATGCGTGCCCTGGAGGTAGGAAGCAGGAACAGAATCTATAGATGGCCGTTTTTGTACGATTATAATAATTTCAAGTAATTATGTATTTAATTTTGTTCGAAAAAAACTGTGACCGCCATGTTTCATATCAATCTTTGTCGATTTATTAAATATATTATATAGTGTGACAAATGATAATGTCTCATCATACTAACTTATTATGTATTAAACAAACCGTTCTAAAACTATCATTTCTAAATATTACTTCTGACTGACTGATTGCTACCTCGTTGATACTTTTGTCATTCGATATCAGTTTTATTGTATATTCTTATTATATTACACTTTACACTTGACCCTATTTATCGTTATGCTGCAAGTATCATCCTATGAGCGGAGTAGTTTCATCTGGATCTTCATCCGGAACTTCAAATGGCATCACCCTCTCTCTCCAGTCCCTCCACCATCGCCATCCATGCCATCCAAATGTTCCTCCCAATCCCAAAAATACTGCAGCAACCAGTCCAATGAACACGCCCACAAACATCTTACCTACACTATTGGTAGCGCGATGAGGGAACAACACCTTGTCTATCAAGTATACGCCTCCTCCATGCGTTGCACGGCCATGGTTAAGAATACTAGCGCGCTCTTCTATCTGCCAGGGACCCTTGAGTGCAAATTTATAATCCCCAAGAAGTGTCCTCTTAAGTATTAATCTGGCATCATCAGAATGAAGTGTTGGAAATTCAATTCCATCAATCAGATGAGGAATATTTTCATGTATAATATGCAGACGCAGTATACGCTCGATGCGATCGCGATTGGTAAAATTGAGTTTGGCGTTGGCAAATGCTTCTTCGGTCGGTACAAGGACAGTGTATGCGTCTGTCGAGTTATCCAGCACTTCTGACAAGTTGGATTTGTGAAACATCTTCAACATTGTAGTTGCCTCAATGCCTTGCAATATTTTTCTGATCGTTATGTTGACGTGAGACGGCATTTCGAAAGAGTCGGTCACATGCAATACACCATTCGACATTAATGTATCAACTTCCGTAACGCGCGATGTGCTGTTCTTGTTTCGCAGTGTTATCACACCATTCATCTTAGTTATGGTCACGTGTGAGCCATCCATAGTTTCATGAACTGTTTTGCCCTCGGAAATTTCTTCTGAATACAAGACCTTGTTTATCACATGGTATTTCATTATCGATTGGAGATCGCTGCGTCCAGTAGGATGGAAGAGGTAATCTTTGATGAGGCCGAGTTTGCTGAATGCAGTATTATTCGGGGCGAAGACCGTTACTTTTGGAATGTAACTGATAGTCTCGAGTATCTCGCTTGCATTAAGAAAAGAGTAGAAAGCGGAGAGATATTTATTGGGTGATAAATTATCGATGACGGTGCCCGGACTTTCCATTACCCGGTCAATAAGATAAATGATGGAATTGCCAATATCAACTAGCATTGAAGGAATTAGATATCAGTCTTATTGCCGAGCTACAATAAATGCATTAAAAATCTGTTGTACTCACCGGGTTCTCCGATAACAGTCGCATCATTAAATTTGATCAGCCGACTCGTCTCTCTCGGCGACCCCTCATCATACCACACATTATTTATTGCTACTTTCACCCTCTGCTTCCGCCCGCCTAGCTGCTTGGTCTTCATCTCGCTTCTCACCAACATTCCAGTCTTCAAATCGGACAAATCCCACTTTCCGGGGAAAATGTGATATTTCAGCAGCAAAGAATTTATTTCACCATCATCATTAGACAGTTCAAAGTGAGAATCTGGCGGCGCAAGGATCGTGTAAGGTGTTGGCGGATCGTCAATATAGTGTCGAAGACCAAAGGAAAGAAGTTTATCCTTAAACTTAATTGCCCCTAATCCACAGAGATACTTGAGAATTGTGAAACGTAAGGCAACCGGGGATGACACTGCATTGATTATGTGAATGACGCCTAAAAGAGAAAAATAGAATCAAACGTGGGGGACACCCAGCGTATTATGTAAATGAATAAATATAAATACTGCCATATGATCTGACATTAGTACGTATACTAACCGTTTTCAGCCAACACATCTTTGAACGTGACGATGCCGTGCTCGACAGTAATATTGCCTTCAGACGTTTTCTCCAGTTTCAAAGGCTCACCCTGTAAAGTGGGTACTAAATGTGGGACATAAATTACACCGCGTGTTAAACCAACATTTTTCGCTAAAAAGATCTCACTCACTGTTGCCACGTTACATTGTTAAACCAATTCTTGATCCCACTGCCGCATATATCGCTCAGCATCCTCTCCATCTCACATCTAGCTCTCACACATTCCCCACTCTCACCTCTTTCGTCATATACGTTCTTTCACTCTTCTTCACCTCTCCACTCCCTGTCGGGCTTCCTCTCCTATGATTTTATACTTACAATGCGACGACCCATAACTAACATCCTCTGAATATTTGACTCCATCGTGCAAATGATGTGTTAATAGAAAACCCAAATCCGTACTCGCAGGTTCGCAAATACCAGTCAGATAATCTCTCTCGTGTTTCTTAAATTGACGAGTAAACGCATCGTTCGTCGGCGCAAAAACTGTCAAGTGATGTCCTGCCGTTAGCTTGTGCTCTAGTTTGTTAAAGCGAATGTAGTCCAAAAAGAGTGATAAGCCTTCCATTAAACGGAGAGTGTCAACTGGGAAATCGAAGAGTGCATGAGCGTTAAAAAAATGCGGGTTATAGAAAGCACAGATTATAGATCTAGTGATTACGAATTGAACAAAACAAGAGATAAGCAGTGATTACGCACAGATGTTTGTTGGCGGAGACAATAGATCGCTTATCACATGAACCATGCCTGTGAGGAAAATCAACTTGAGTTAGAAAAACACTGAAACGTAACAATTCCATAGTGACAATTTTTTCCACATTACATGAACATTACCATTTACTGCCACCAGATCCTCTTTACTTTCGAGTCTCGCATTTCCCACAAATATTTCACTAGATTCAGTATCAATCCTAATCCTCTGCCCAATATCTCCCTCTCCCAACAATTTATCTTTCACCAGCTTTGTTTCAAGTAACTTGCCACCAATCAGCTTTTCTCTTTTGAATGTCGCATTGGCGAGATGATATAGCATTAGCTCGCGACTGACGTCGGTAGGGTCCTCATAGTCGCCTTTGTAAGCAGAATTCGTCGGACAGAATAAGGTAACGTCTTTAAGATGGTTTATTACCCGAATGAGTTGAGTCCGTTGTAAAGCGCGAATCGTGTTCTTGCATTCGGGGTGATCAGATAGAACGTCGATTATAGTCTTTGAAGCGGTAGTTGAAATGGGGAAGAATAGGAGAATGGAAAAGTGTAGTAAACAAAGAAGAATTGATAATTTGGACATTTCTTGCGGTTGAGGTCTAAAAGATCCTAAGATCAGAGAGACTCATAAACTCTAATAGCCTCCCAAGTTTATCGATTTCAAGATGGGGCCCGGTTAATCCAACGGAAGAGACAACAAAAGAGCCGATTTGATGAAACCTAGTTTTTTGATGATGTGACGTGCTGCGGGATCGAGGCTCTTCCTTATTCAGAAATATTCCCATTCGACTGATTTGGATTATCAATCACATTGGGATATAATAGCAAAGTGCGGGTAAACAGTCGCAGTGAATTTGAAGAAAATGTATCTACGAACACGTGAACTACGGGGTGACACAAGTATCGTGGGCGATAACAAAGACTTTTTAAGCAACAGAGTCTTATAAAACTGGAACTTGTTAAACCTCTGCCTTTAATAGCAAGTTCACTATTGAAGCATGCAAAGCGTGCATGTAACAATCATGAAAGCGTCCAATACAAACTAACGACAATGGTAAAAAGGATGGGAACATTATTAAGTTCCCGATAACGAATTTTGCGTAACGAGAAATTTTGATCACCATGAAACTCTTGCCTTAACCAAAAATCAGCTAGTAAGACTATAAGACTATATGAGGATCTCATATTGATGATTTTCAACATCACCGTCACTAGTATACCAGGTGTGCGTGCAGTCCATCAAATCTCGGAACGCTCAAGGAATAAAATTTATTGTATTTATCTGATGAAAAACAGTTTTATTAACATTTATCTGGTTCAATACACTGTATGACCATATTAATATGGGGATGTTTACATGTATATAGTATATCAACCTCTCCGTCTAATCTACCAATGATGAATAATGACAAAGTCGAGTAATTGCATCATCGACACCAGGGCTCGATACCTGACAACTTTCGCAATCCGTAGTGGTTTCGATTCAGATTATTATCCCGTGCCGTGAACCTCATCGTCATCAAATTATCATATCGCAGCGTCTTGGTGTCTTGGTGTCTTGGTGTATCCTATTCACTATACCCAGAACCTAGCCAACAGACGATGAAGAGCTTTCGATTCTAACACCCAAATGAAAATGTGATTACTAAACCAACACCCAGTAGAGAATTCTCACCCTTGCTTTTTCTAGAAAATAGGTTTAAGGGCTTTATCATGATTACGCAATCATGCAGAGTGCGTAACCATGATTTTTATCAATCTATCATCTGCTGAATCTGCTACACGATGGGATAACTATAATTTCTATTGGTCCTCAAAGATGAGATTATCAATATAAACCGGTTTAAACTGAACCCCTTGGATTGCTTATCAATCTATAGATGGAAGTTCTCTATAAATACGAGATTATATCACTAAACTTGTCAAAAAATTTTTTTATCATGAACCCTCTCTTAAGCGAAATGCTTTTTAACGATACTAAAAATTCAAAGATAAATTGTTGGGAGAGGGAGATATTGGGCAGAGGATTAGGATTGATACTGAATCTAGTGAAATATTTGTGGG
>CAJVPJ010001265.1:0-11003 GCA_910592205.1 Paraglomus occultum | reverse complement strand
TTGCTGATAAATTTGATATAAATCGGGAAAGTATCACTAATTACAAATGTTCTAATTTTACCAACGTCTGTTAGCCCGATATATTCAATTTTTGTAGCTGCGTACAAGATGGCCCAATATGGGTCAAATCTGTAGCTTCGTATGTGGATTGGACTTTTATTACATTGGAAAAATCTACGCGCCGCAGGACTTGTCAATCGTTGACCGCAGAACCGGAGATTTGTGTAACTGAGCGGAAATCTCGGAGGAATACGTAGATGTTAGAGCTTATTCATGACAAAATTTACTCAGAAATCGGATGTGTATTCATTTGGTATCATTATGTATTTGATTGCTACTGGTGACCCACCATTTAGAGATTGGTCGTTTGACAAATGTTTGGCGATGTTGTGATGCTGATCCTGATAAGCGTCCTCATGCAAGTGACACTTTCCCAAGATATGTTCAAGCTTATTTACGAAGTGGAAAAGGATAAATCTGGTGACGTGTGGAATACTATATATCATAACGATGTAAAGCCATTATCATGTCTCGAGAAAGAGAGTAAATATTCCAGCACACTCTTACCTACCGATTTGGATTCAACCGCAGGTACGTTTACACGCTATACAAATAAGTCAACTTACAATATTATTTAGTGACACAAACGCTCTTGTAATTCGCGGTCTGTCTACCGTTTTTACGAGTTTTACTCAAGGAGTTTACTTCTTTTCCAATTAGATATGTCAACATGAGTTGCACGTTTACTGTTAGACTTGTTACTTATAGTAATAGGAGGTGCTTAGTCACGGTAGTATACGGTACTCAACCAATGCAAATACCGGCCCATCACAATAGTCGATTGTGTGACAATCGACAACACTAACATATAACAGGTCATACATCACTAGCCAGAATGCGTTTATCGCAACGAATCTATTACTAAAACGAATGCAAGGTTAAAGAACTTTTTTTGGATGTGTGACGACCCTAACATTGAATAGTTTGACAAGAAAAACCAATCAATTACACATCACTAACCCCGTAGTGAATTATTACCAAAGCAAACGTGCCACCAATGCTTCGACGATCTAAACATTGAATAGTCGACAAGCAAATAACGAATCCACCAATTATTGACTAGCCACTTAATCAATAACCGTAACCTTTACCGTAGTAATCTATATATTAGCTTATCAACACATTTTCATTGCAACCACACCATAACGGAACAATCGCGCTTACCCAAAGACCAGTGTCTAAACGTCTACGCTGGTATCAATTGTTGTACGTGTATTTCGACCACCTCAATCGAGAGCCGAAACAAATCCCGACCCAGAACACGATTTGCAAAATTTATTACCCATAAATTTATCAGCCTAACACTAGGTCCGGGATTGCGGGGTGGTAAATTAAGAAAAACTGCGGCTTTAAATATAAAATATCGTCACCATCTACGCCACCATTCAAAAAAATTTCTCTCATTGTTTCTCTATAACGTCATCACCAACAAAAATCAGACTTTGACTGTTGTTTTAACGCTAGATTTAAAATGGCTTAGCTCGTATAACAGCCGAGCTATCTCGGTCATCTCAGCCGGGTATGGTTTACGATCAAAAAGAATCGTCTCCATCGTATACGCTACTAAGAAGTCAGGCTTCGACTGTTATCTTTACAATGTCTTGGCTCGTATAACAGCCATAAATATCAATTGTTGTGTCTCGGTCTACGCAGAGACGCATTCAAATTGACCCAAAGTAATAAAGAAATACCAACGCTTAACAACAATTTGTCAACTTTCCATACGCTTGCATATTAAATACATTACCTACATAACAAAATAACAATAATAATATTATTACCCGAATAAATATGTTTAAACATACTATTATTAAAACAAACATAAACGCGCTAACTAAAATATAATGCCGTCAATTCATTATTATTATGTCAATCCTGCCCGACATAACTTTCCACAAATAGAAAGCATTTCCTTTTTCCAAGCCTTCAATTTTCAAATATCTCCTCCGGTTGATAAGCATATGTTACGCGTATTGGATTAGAGATGTTAACATCTCAACCGCTACCACTATTTTAAATCCGTATTGCACTCGAATACATACAGTATTTTTCTTATTTATTTATTTTTTTTCACAATTTAATGTATGACTTACGACTTGCATGCGTATACAATATTGCAATAATGAACATTTTACTCGACACATTAACCCACTATATGCCACTCCCCTTTTCAACTTCTAATGTCTAAATTTATACACAAGTTTTTTTTGTCTTTCTACGCACAAAAATTCCAACTTTTATTATTATTGTTTATCTCCGGTAATTCTATCGCTATACATTATTTCTGTCTCGATTTATCGCCAAACAGCGTGAGAACACTGACTGATAACTTTTATACTTAGATGTCATGTAATGTTTTTTTCGTGTAAGAATCCCCCACATTAACATGGAAAGTTTGGCAATTTACATAAATTTTATTCGTAAACCTTACGGAATTAAAATCGTTCTCAACAAAGCAAATAAAACCCTTGACAACAACCACTGAAATTATATCTTATAAATTTATATATCTCTGTAAAAGTCAGAATAAATCAATAAACTAAACAACTACCTTCGCATTTCATTTAACTACTCGTACTTTTTACATCACATTTTGTTCTGTTCCATTAACATAATTTTAATTCCTTCAAACTTTTTTTCATTCAAGAAAAATTCCTTACAGTCCAGAACAACATCGCTCGTAGTTTTACTAGTGCAATATCTCTTATTTTTCTTCCATTTCTTCTCGTATTCTTGTATGGAATCATCTTTCGCAAAGTAGTATATTAGATTCGGAAAGAAATCGCGTCGTTGTCTTTGCTTTCGCGTGAGCGTATACCTCCAATTCACATATGAACTATATATATATGGGTCAAATTAGTTAATGGTCAAAGAGAAGGCGTCAATAATATTCAACGTTTAAGTTTACCTCTGCTTTCTGCTTAAGCCAAACATGTTTACCAGCGATTTTGGCATTGCTGACAACATCAGTCATTAAGGCAATCAAGATGTTCAATAATACAATCGCGGTTATGAACGAAAATACAATTGCCAAAAATGCAACTGTCGGATCACCAAACGCATCACTAAGAGAGCCAAAATTGCCTGTCTATTAATGGCAAAAATTAATCAAAACATATCTACGCAATTTAAACCAAAACTGGATGCTGTTTTAAGTTAATTACTTACCACGAAGAAAAAGACTGAAACGAGTGCATGTTGAGGAGTCGAAAAGTCGCTCATCACCGGACTGTCACCTACCAAGTCCGTAACTTCCACGTAGGAAAACAACAGCCAGTAAATGTGTGTGTATGCGAAC
This sequence comes from Paraglomus occultum, assembly GCA_910592205.1. Lineage (NCBI taxonomy): Eukaryota > Fungi > Glomeromycota > Glomeromycetes > Paraglomerales > Paraglomeraceae > Paraglomus > Paraglomus occultum. The sequence goes on along the minus strand of CAJVPJ010001265.1, from coordinate 7,645 downwards.
ACCATCATTGCAATTATGACAATAGGCCCTCGCACGCTTTTAAATATTTCTATCATAATAAATATTGGTATCCCAAACTCATTGAATACTCGGAGTCGAGAATCTATAATAGAGAACGACAGGTTCGGTTAAATGATTATTCGGATGCAACATCAAATTAGATCAATTTTAAACGCTTACAAAATCAACATAGACAAAGAACATGGAGATGCCAACATATTTAAGTCTCCAGCTGCTTCCAAAAAATGCCCCGACGGCATAAATCATTGGCAATATAGTGCTGCCCAGGTCAATGACATTATACATGCCGATATAATGTTTACGATATGCAATCATTTGCATAATCTCGATTGCGATAAATATGAATCCGAGTACCAATACTATAATCGAGAACAATGAAATCAGATGTTTGATCACGTTTCCCTGATGCACTCTGCCAGAATCGAGAGTAACGGCAGCCATGAACGAAAGAAGATACAAGGAATATAAACCAATAAAGATGACATATCGCGTCTTGGCAAATTTCCTCCATTTGAAATTAATAATCGCTTCCATGGCAGGTTCGCCAAACATATGATATTTGCCATGGAGAACCGCACTAGCAAATGGAGAAAGGTATTTAAGCCATTCAAATACGTTAAGAAATCCGAAGAGGGATTTCGGCGGCTTCCGATATCGAGTGAAATTCGGCAAAGGGACCAAACATTCTTTATACAGATAACCGTCATCGTTCTTATTCAGTAGTAAACGAAGAATCAATGTTAATAATATTATAAAGAAATGATAAGTTGTCTAATTAAAAGTATATATAATCAGAATATTAATATTACCTGATGTTTATTACTAAAAAATCTACTCCATTTGAAGCCTGTATCATCTTGCGCATCTGCTTTATACACATCACCGCTTTCTTTTTCCGAATCTGAGTAGGCAAAGTTCTCCCGTTTATTGCTCCATACAACGGGCCCGTTAGATTTGAAGTAACTGATATTTTTCACCAACTCTAAAGCAATGTCAGGGTGTTTTTCACACAGTAGACCGAATCCAGAAACAACAATTCGCAAATTATTTTCGAAGTCAGGCTCAGTCAACGATTTCTCATTCACCGAAGTCGCTCTCTCGCAGTAGTAGAGTGATAATGAACGGACAATATTGGCTCTACGAAACGTTATAGCGTAAAAGAGGTCTGACATAGACTGACCATCCTTTTCCTCGAAATTATCCAATTTCAGGGTAATTTTTTCTTTCTTCAACAATTCCTCAATCAAAGAATTGGAACGTCCACAATCAAATTGCATTAAAACTTGCAATATTTTGCTCCATGCTTTTGAAGTGCCACCAATTTCTTCAAGCTGAAAACCCTTGTGCTCTGATTCGTCATCAATTGATTTAAGCTGAAAACCTCTGCCCTCCGATTCGTCAGTCGATCCAATACTGCCAAACGCGTCGCCATCGGAAGACGAAAGGGCACAATCGATGATCAATTTGCAGCGGTCAAGAAGCGTTTCATAATGTTGGTAGCCTTTATCCGGCCATGATTTACATTCAACTGAGTCCAAAATTCCAAGAGCATACGATGCATCTCTTACTGTACGGAAACTGGCAGGATCATCTTTACGCGGCAAGCGGAATCCCGTTTTAATACTATGACTGATGCCTTGCTTCTTGTATGCGAAAGCGATAGTAAAGACTTCGTCTGATAGTTTCGTCAATGCTGCCCACGTAATAGAGTATTCTTTAATAAAATCTTTTTCTCGATTTTGTTCATTACTTGGTCCACACCAAATATACTGCAGAGTTTTATTTTCTTTTGCAAAGTTAGACCATAACTGTATCGTGTGTTTACCAATGAACAATACACGATCATTTCGATCATCCAGCATGACCGCTGTTCTGACGCAGGGAGCGACCCATGGCTCTGTTTCAAATTGTCCAAAAGACTTCGCTTCACCACGTGTATATGGAATCACTTTGTTACGACCGTTTGATTCAAACTCATGCACTCTCTTTGATTTGGTCTTGGGGAAAGCGAGCAGAGGAACAAGCGAATAAACAGGTGGCGCTCCATTTCCGGTGGACGCAGATTCCGGCTTATTCAAAGAGTCCTCAGCAATGGGCGCAACAATTTGTTCGGCAACTAAATGAAATAGTTGTTAGATGTACGTTAAACGACTAAATCGATCCACGCATATTCAAAAACTAGGGGCAAAAAATATTATTACCGGACGCATGTAAAACTTTCTCTCGTTCTTCAGCAAAAGTAATGCTAAACGTATCCATGACAAATTCCTTTGCGTAATCGTATAAATGCTCTTCTACATCTATGGAATAAACTTGAGAACTAATCCATTGCTCCAAACTGTTAACGGGCAGCGTCCATTCGCTTTGGAACTTCTGGCAAAAAATCTTAACACACGCGATAATTAAAGCTGTGGACCAAACGCGCGTGCTTACGGATATTAGCTGTTTGTCAGTCTTAATACGCGCTGCTAGGGCGTGAAAGAGATCCGACGCAGATCCAAAATTAAAGCAGAGAGCTAAGTCGTTGCTAACATTGAAAGCAATGGCGTTAAATGCCATGCCGATAAGACGGTACAAGTCATCGATGTCAACAGTGTTCTCGCTGAAATCGAAGTGGCCACTTTCAAATCTTGTAGAATAAAATTGAGCGTTAAGCCGCACCTTGCACTTATTCCCTCCCGGAATATTGATCTGTTTACTTTTTTCCAAGGCTTGTCTCTTATAATATAGTCCATCTGAATTGCGCGTAATCAAATCGTTCAACGTTAATGAAAAAGATCCAGCATCAAAATCAGTCAAAGTTTTATTGAAAATTTCGAAAACGAGCTGGCCCTTTGCATTGTGTACTGGAACGCAATGTACTCCGCAGACGTCGTTGGCTGTGTATGCAGGCGTCCCCTTTTTGGCAGCTCCCTGCGAATTAACCTTAAAGGCGCGAACACCCATATCGTCCGATAAAACAACATCGTTCTCTTGACCAATTTTGACTCTGAGGATGCCAACTACAGTAGTGTCGTATTCATCGTATTCATCTTCGCATAGCTCGTTATCATCAAATTCTTCAAATTCAATATAGTCAGATTTCTCATCGACATCCTCCTCCTCAGTTTTGGATTTCTCAGTTAAATTGAAAGACAAATCCTTTGTTAAAGTCTCTTTATCAACTTGATCACGGTCACGAACAAATACTCTCGCCTGCTCAAGTAGTTGCTTTTCGACCTCCTCGTCACCAATTTGTGCGCTTAACCAAATGGACGACTTTTTGTATGCATCTGCCCACGTTTCACGGTGATCAACCAGTACGTAGCGGAAGTACCATTGAAGGACTGCTGTGCAGTATATGTTCTCACCAAATTCAATAGACTTCGAAGAAAACCAAGCCCGTAAACTTTCCCGTGCAACTTCCGTCGACTCGTATCCGAAAAGTTTTGCAAGATAAGCATCGAGCTCGTAAACACCTTCAGTTTGGTATGAAAGTATCCGGCGGATGTCTTGATATTGATTAGAAACAAGTGTTATATGTTCTTCAGCTTTGTCGGTCCGACTTTCGGTCGCAAACTGTTTGATAATGTAGTTCTTTACTTCTTCATACAACCGTTCTTCAGTTTTTATATCGTTAATGGATTCGGCAATCCAATTTTCCCCCTTTATGTATGATGTCAGCCATTCTGTTTCATGTTTCGATAAGACAATCTGAAAACATGATAGGACAAAAGCCGACACAATGATGGATTTGTCAAGTGACTTGAACTTCTCCCGCAATGGTTGAATCAATTTCTTGACGGTTGAAAAGTTAAAAAGCTTGGCTAAGCGATCGACGACTTGAAATGATCCTGTCCGCCTTTGAAGAGACAAGATGAAATAGAGATGATCTAGGCCAAAAGGAGTGCCTAACGTTTTTCTCAAATAATCGTTGCCAAGAGAGATAAATTCCACGTGAAATCGAAGTTTACCAGTGACATGACCCTTATAACTCAAATCAGCATATCCATATCTTTTCTCACACTTGGCTTCCTTTGTTTCACGAGCTCGCACCACGACTTTGTTGACATCCAGAATGCACGTACCCAACAGAATGTCCTTAGCAAACGCATTATAGTCGTTTACGTTCAGCTTTAGCTTCTTTTGCTGTTTATACAATGGGATATAAAAGACTTGCTTCCAGAGGGGTTTCTTACTATTGTACACAATTTTTGTCTTCCCGTAAACTCCGTTCGGTAGCTAAATCGGCAATTGTTACGTATGGATCCAAGTCGCCACCTGTCGAACCGAGCGCCTGATAGATGGTTGCACGATCAATGTACAGACGTATTAAGCCGATTGGGTTAAACTTCACACCTATACAATTTATCTGGGAAGTTAGAATTTTTCGAAAAAATCTGTCCCGCAGAACGCATCACACATACCAAATATATCAGCGGTTTTCTCTTTTTCCAACACTTCCTCTGAATCGCACTGTTGAACGGCTTTCATGAAACTTTCAATCCATTCAATCAGAAGATTGCTGATTGATGGAACCTGCTTGCCATAGTTGGCGCACAAACCGCTGCCTGTTGGTTGGAATACTGACTTTGGCTCTATACGTACATATTCGTCAAAAATGTCCATACAAGTGCGAACGTCGCGTATTTTCATCCCATCAGTTGTGTTAATTATCATCAAAAATTGATCCCCGTCATCCCATAATATGCTTGTCCCTTCCTTGGTGTCGCGGTTCATTGCAGAAGAAAGTATGGCACCACCTTCACATGAAAAAATTGCAAGTGTTCCTTTTGAGGTCCATGCTGCAAGCTTTTTTTTGTTATGAGAAAGAGCAAATACGGCCGGTTCTTTATCAGCATTTAGGAAAGAATCTTCTGCCGGGTATCGAATGGAAGTTATCAGTTCACGTTCAGATATCGACCAGAGTGATGCTTGTTTCCACTAAAAATAGAAAATTTGTTCAGTAGCGTATCATCCATCCAATCAGAGTGCAAACATTAGCAGGAATGTAAGGGATATGTTAAGAGTGATCCAATAGTGTTATACTCACATTCTCGACGCATATAAAGTAGTCTCCAAGAAGCGAGTTTTTCAAAAACTTTATCTGATTCCATGGGTCATAAATGCTTTGCAGGCTATTCGTGAATTTATCGTAAATATCCGAAAAGTCCTTTTTTCCCAAAGTCCAATCCTGTGTTGAAAAGATATAAAGTAATTTCTTTTTTTCAGCCTGCATATCACACACAATGAATTTTGTATTGTCGGAGGAAAACTTAATCGCTCCTTTTAATTCGGTCAACGCTGGTTCACTTCTAGGGCGTCTATTTTTAATATCGACAACAAATGTGAAAAACTTTTCGGCGGCACCCGTTTTTAGTTCAAAAGGCTCCGGATTTTCATTTTCCTGTGGAAGTCTAATTGTACTTAAAGCTACAAAGCGAGCTGCACAACATTGTTGATTTAATATTAACCAGATGATTTTACACTGAAGAAAAGCATGATCAATCTTCACCTTTATTAGACAATGCAAAATCAACATCGCTAATTTGTTTAGAAGTGTTTGATGCAACGCTTTTCTTCTCTACTCTGTATGCTCTTGGCTTCAAGCGGGTGCTATCGTTCTGCCAAAAATATTTTTCCTCTTCTTTCTCTAGTGTATCTACGTCTCATATAGTTATTATACCCTTGGTTGCCGAATATGTCGCCAGGTGTTTTCCATCTGGTGAGAATGTGCATGCATCTACATTTTCAGGTGGTGGTTGTTGTGGAATATCAATTCGAGTATCTTTCTCAATATCACTCATCATGGATATTCATGAAGGTTATAGAGTTGCGTAAAGTAATTCGCTATGTCGTTTAAAAATTTAATTGGAATATTTATAAGCGAACAAACTATAATAGTAATTCTTTCTTGATGTCATATACATATTTATGCATGTATAACATTGTACTGCCAAGTAAAAACTATTAATGATACAAGGAGCGCCACAAACAACGTAACATGTTAAAGTTGACAATGTCGTAGTAATTATTTAGCAGTAGCTGTTGTTGTTTATGTTGAAGTTGCAGTAATGGTTGTAGTTGTAGTTGTAGTTGTAGTTGTAGTTGTAGTTGTAGTTGTAGTTGTAGTTGTAGTTGTGGTAGCAGTAGTAGTCGTAGTTAGTTTTTGAAATTTTAATTTGGCTATTACTATAACATTCGTCTGCATCCCATGACTTCCACCTGTTGTTACACACGGAGAACAATAAATTAGAGTGACCGCATATATTTACAAGTTGCTTTTCTAGTTCTCAATTGCTAATAATTAAGCATTTTTGTGAACAAAGCTTTGACGTAAATGTGTCTCGATGTCGCAAAGGACTAAAGCACCTTTAAAATGTAAACGTTATGCTAAATTTGAAGGGGTCAATTATCGATTATTTTTATTCCCAATGAATATAATCGGGATATTATCCGATATGTTACACACATCCGACATGTTACACGGCCATAATATTTCTTTTTTAAGGGTAACACGCATCCGACATGTAGTTAAATATATGGGGGACAACTCAATGTTACACAGCTATGATCAGCGATGCCAAAACAGTAAATCATATTAATATAGAATTTATAAGTGATCGCCTCGACCTTCAAGAACTCTCATTGCACGTTTTTGTGAAGCAGATCAGCTATTGGAATAAAACTTTTTTCCGAAACTCAGCATAAACCCGAAATTAATAAACAACCATAAAAAACTTCATAACTGCATTTTCCGCTGCGAAAAAGTGGATCGTGTGCTGAAAGCAGCTACTTCTTATATATAAGCGAGAATGAGGAAGGAGATTAAGGCAAGTAAGAAACATATTGACAACAGTAGCGTAGTTAATTAACGTTTCTCCATCGTTTTTAGAGAAGGCGGAGCTTACATTCGGAGAAAGAGACGAATGTCACTCAACAACAAAACGGTTAAAGCCCAAAACTCCTAAAATAGAGACTTTGCAAGAACTTTACCAACTCCATCCTAACATTAATGGTCAAAGTGTATGGTTGTTCCCAACACTTAAGAAGTCTGCAGAAGGTCGTATTTTGTACGAAAAAGCGGAAAACTGCGCATATGTATATGATATGATTACGCAAAGTCGATTTGTAGATATGGGATCTGGGCTCATAAACGATGTATGTTCTCTTTGCTAACCATAGGAATTTATGTTATGCAAAGGATCTTGGAGATCAGTGCTGGTGGTTACGGAACAGTTTATATTGCCGCGCAGAAAGGGTATATGCGACGAGCAGCGGTCTTTCAGTAAAGCAAATGTTTATTTTATAGTTAATCAGTTCTTCCATTCCATAAGTTTGCATATATTATTATACTTGCGTGATCTCCCAATTCTTTTTTATCTGTATTTTTAGGTAACTGAGGAAAATGTATTGTCATAGCCAGTGTGGAGAAGAGCATCTGTTGATGTGAGGGCGGTGAGAGTTGAGTTCGATATAAGCAACACAACAACGTGTATACGTACTCATTGATTGGGAATAGGAGGCACCGCGCCTATTACTGACAAACAATTCGTTTCTATCTTTACTATCCGTCCGCCCAGTATCCATTTACATCACAGATAGCAGAGACAAAATCAACCGCCTTTTTAAATCCTGCATATAA
>CAJVPJ010001264.1:0-11023 GCA_910592205.1 Paraglomus occultum | reverse complement strand
CCCGTTTGATACGGGAAATGCGGATTAAGGATGGAAAAGGATCATAGAAACATCCGATATTTCGGTAATATGTGCTATTGATATTATTGTTTCAACTACAATCTTATTCTAGTTGACATATCATTATCGCAAAAAAATTTATTTGCTCAGGCCACCCAAGTTATGTCCACATATCCAAACGCGATTGGATGCCAAAATCGTGACTTACGATTTGATGATGATCAAACCGCGACTGGTAATTTTAATGTCAATTATTAATATTGAATGCGTTATTATTATGATTGTATGATGAGACGAAATCATGTTTGCCGTTAACAATAAGTTGCGAATTTACGTGGAAGAAAAATAGGTAACGACGGTAAAATAAAAGGTCGATCACGCCGTCGAAATATACGAACGCATTACCGGTAAATAGTCATGCAATAGTTTTTCTTGTACTTATACGAGATATCTTGATATAAATTATACAAATAAGATGTGACAAAATCAACTTCTCTTTTTGATCTTGTTTAAGCGATCGACAGCCGTGTCACCGAAAATGAGAATTATAAAATGTTGGTTTATTTTCGTAATCTCAGACATTCATCATGCCAAAGAAAAAGAAATCAGGTAATAAGGCGTCTACTACTCAAAGCTCTTCGGCAGCAACACAAGCGACTGCAACAACGCCAAAGTCGGAAGATAACACATCCTCACAGTCACCAGCAGCACCGCCTAATGCTGATTTTAAAGAGCAGGACGATGACCAGCAAGCACAAGAAGAACAACAAAAGGGATTTAAGGGACGGGCAAAAAAGGATATGCAGCATGTTACTGGGTACGTAGCCGAAAGAGAAGGTGAGGACATTGATCAGGCACAATTAGACAAGGTAAGAGGAAGAGAAGGGTTTGTGAGGAATGCAAACTGGATTTGTACAATTCGAGTTTATGCAGATATTCGTGAATGCTAGACAGTTTCGTTTTTTATGGTGCTTTTCTGTCCTGTAGGCAATGAGCTTTGTGAATGAACAGTTTGCGAAACTAAAATCGCAGAAGACCCAAAAGTAATGTTCTCGTTTGCATGATGTTTGAAAGCATGTTTCTTTCTTCACCTTGTTAATGCCTACTCGCCTCTCTCTCTAGACAAAAAACATATGAGAAAATTTCAGTGTCTAAAGAAGATATAGATCTTATTGTAAGTTTATAACTAAGATTTGAATCCAGGAATGTATGGTTCTTGGCACTGTCCATTAATTTTCGCCTACCGCAGGTATCTGAAATGGAAGTCACAAAAGCAGTAGCCGATCGATGTCTAAAAGAAAATCAAGGCGATGTCGTGGCTACCTTAAAAGCTATGATTGATGGCTGCTGCTGAAAATATTGCTGCTGTTGTGATGAGAGTGAACAGGTCGAATAATAAGATTTTTGTCATATAGATCAGTTAGTACTAGAGAATTAATGTCTGTTCGCAGTCAGTTAGCTTCTGTAACACCCTTTTTATCATTTAAATAACTTTTCTGCGGTTATGTACATAACTCTGGTGAGGTTCGCAATCAGAATGGATGTTGACCTTGAAGGATGTTATGAAAATTAGAGGTTTAAAAAACGCGTCGCTGGTAATATTTGTGATAACCTATTCCTCTACACCTGAATGAAATGTATGAAATTTATTTTAGTAGGTTTATGTTTTGCGCGTTGAAAACCCTGCTCGCTGTCTGATGATACTGGTTGTGGAAATCTGGCATGGTTTCCATGTCGCTCTCTTCAATGATACTGATACATTGCTCAGAACGTGATATAGAAACGCTCTTTAAACTGCAAAGTAGCTTCTTTATTATGATTGATTTATAATATGGATCATAGTCCTCTCAAATGTTTGGGTTGTAATGTCGGTGCGTATGTGATTTACACCAACCTAAACCATGAGGGCGAGGACTCTGAAGAAATATGTTGCCACGGTTATTGGAATTCTTGTTTATTTGTAATAATCTTTTTGCTATAATATGCCTTCATATTAATATTCGGGAATATTTTGGATTTGTCAAAGATCACATGACCGAGTGATTCCATAGTACTATGATTTCACGCGACGCGTCGTCATATTAACAACACTCTCTCAACATATTTTATCTACCATTACTGATAACTGACCTAATATACTCTAAAACAATGCGTATCGAAGAATTAATTATTGAAGGATTCAAGTCTTATGCTGTTCGTACCCATATTACTGGCTGGGATCCCGAGTTTAATGCCATAACCGGTCTTAATGGAACTGGAAAGTCGAATGTGCTGGATGCTATCTGTTTCGTCTTGGGAATGACAAAGCTGGGTCAGGTCTGCATGATCAGCCATGAATGAGGGCTTTGTTGTCGACTGTGACGACTACCTTCCCTGTATTTATCACTTACTTTGTTATCTAGCTCAGAGCAAACAATATGCAAGACTTAATTTACAAACGCGGTCAAGCCGGGATAACAAAGGCTTCAGTAACAATAATATTCAACAATGAAGACCATAGCAAAAGCCCGGTTGGGTTTGAACAATTCAAACAGATAACCGTCACTCGACAAGTAATAATGAATGATCCAAAGTGTTACAATGTTACTTCTCGTTTCTTACTACAATTTGTTTTTTATTTGTCAAGGTGATTATGAGTGGCCAAAGCAAATATCTTGTCAATGGTCATAAAGCTCAACAAAAAGACGTTACGACTCTATTCCAATCTGTTCAACTTAGCATCGACAACCCCCACTTTCTCATTATGCAAGGGAAAATCACAAAAGTACTTAATATGAAACCACCCGAAATTCTTGCCATGATTGAAGAGGCAGCAGGAACTAGAATGTTTGAAGATCGAAAAGAAAAGGCCTTGAAGACAATAGCAAAGAAAGAGAAAAAAGTTGAAGAAATAACTACTGTAAGAAAATCAAATGCCTAGCCTGGTATGGCGAGATATACATATATTCAGTGTTCAGTTTGTTCAATTATTAGCTACTCCACGAAGAAATTGAGCCAAAATTAGAGAAACTTCGAACGGAAAAGAGGTCTTATCTAGAATTTCAAAAAATATCGACTGAAATAGAACGTTTGAATCATTTGATTTTCGCATATGAGTACAAAAAGCATGAGGTACGTGTACAGCATTTGATTTGGTTTACAATAATGGCCTCCTAACGTTTCGTTAATAGGAAAAATTGCGAAAAACGGATGCAGACTTTGGCGCAAAAAAGGATAGGATAGAAGGATTACGCGCGTCCAGCAATCAGTTGAAAGTGGAAATTGATTATTTGCAGAGCAATATCGAGCAGACGACAGCCAAGAAAGAAAAAGTGGGTCGCCTCCTCCTCCCCAACATCTGCTTCCCATGAATTGATGTTGTTTATTGATGCTTTCTTTGTAGGAATTGGGAAACGGCAAATATAATGCATTGGGAGAACGCGTCAAGGAACTTTCTAATGAAGTTGTGCGCATTAATACTAAATGTGACTTGAAAAAAGCATCAATTGATAAAGAACTGCAGAATAAACAGTCGCTGATATCCAACAGGAATGAGGTAAATTGTTGCGTTTTATTATAGTACATAAACGTAGATGGAATTACAATAAAAATTTTGACGTGTATGCAATGCTGCTCCGAAGATGACGCAAGGATTCGCAAAGAAGAAATCTGAATACGAAAAGTTACAGAATAAATTCGAACAAATAAAAAAGTCGCACGATGCTAAACAAGAACAAGTGAGGAAAGAAGAAGAACTATTACAAACTCTAACAACTGGGTTATCAGCTGAAGAAGGCCATGAGAACGGATACATGGAACAACTTCAAGGCAATTATTTAACTATAGATTAACGTGGTCGATGAATTATTTTTTAAACAGAATTTTTGTGTTTAATTTCTTAATAGAGGCCAAAAGCATAGCAACTCAAGCATTGACAGCGACAGAACAAGCAAAAATACAAGTCACGCACATTAAAAAAAAGTTGTCCGAGTTGGAACCACTTGCCAAGGCCGCTCAAAGAGACAACAAAGGATTAACAAATGAATTGGAAACGGCGAGGAAAATTGTCAACGAATTGAAGGTACTTGTCAATTAAGGTGTTTGATCGAAACATCGCGCTCGATAAGCTATATGATGATTGATCGAATTAATAGGAATCACTGGACGGATTGAATTGGGACCTATCTATTGAAGCTGATCTGCTAAAAAGAAAGTCAGAAAAGCAGGCAATTATTCGCCAGCTTAGCGAGGTAGAGAACAGGACATCACGTGTTTGTCTACTCTTTAATCTTACAAGATCCTAACTTGGATTCATTGGACAAATTTTATCTTAATTTGGCCTTAGAATTTGGATTCGTTAACGTCGCAACTGGGGGGGTTGGAATTTACCTATACAGATCCTTCACCCTCTTTTGATCGTTCAAAGGTCAAAGGGCTAATTGCTGAGCTCATAAAACTTGACAAAGACAAGGAGACCTATTCAACAGCACTCGAGATATGCGCAGGGGATCGCTTGTATAATGTATGGATTTCAATGTCAGATTAATGTTAAATGATTGAGGGTCATTCGACACATGAGTCACTCCCAATTTTTTATTCAATTAGGTTGTCGTGGAGAATGAAGTTGTTGCAACTCAACTATTCGAAAGGGGAAAACTGCGAAGACGGTTTACCTTGCTGCCCTTGAACAAAATTAGACCCTATGTATTGGCAGCAGCAGTAAGTCATTTGTCGACTGATATTTCATGTAGGGGAAAATATCGATTTTTATCTAATGCTTTTATTTTGTCATGCAAATAATTTTAAACAGAAAATTAGTGCAGCCAAAAAGCTAGCACCTGGGAAAGTGGATCTAGCACTATCGCTTATTAACGCTGATAGAGAAGTAGCTCTTGCTATGGAACATGCTTTTGGTAGCACTTTTATATGTGCTGATGCTGAGACAGCGAAAAAACTAACCTTCGGTAACGTCAAGGCCAGATCAGTCACTCTTGATGGTGATGTTTACGATCCTTCAGGCATACTTCAAGGAGGGTCGAAGCCAACGTCTTCTGGTCTACTGATAAAAATGCAGCGGCTGAGAGTTATTAAGCTTGAGATTAATGAACACAAACGGGACTTAGACAAGATTAACGCAGAGCTTCAAGCCGCACAGAAGACCATTGCAAAATATAATGAACTTAAAAAGAAATTGGATTTGAAAATTCATGAAGCCGGACTGCTTGAAGAACGTCTGAGAAACAGTAGTAACTCTAAGGTCAACCTACTATCAATAGTATTACAACTAAATGCAAAGGCTTTTCGACTCACATTTGTATTAACTTCAACAGGTTATAAACCAAACACATGAACTTAGGCAACAGTTAATTGATCAAGAGAAGCTTATAGTTGCATCGAACGACAAGCGAAAAGATGCTCTAGAGACATGCAAAAAGATCGAAGCTGAAATGGATGAATTCCATAATAATCGTGAATCTAAATTGAAGGAGATTGAGGTAACTATGGCGCGGTTTGATATATGCTCAATGGCATCTGTATTTATATATTACATCTCACGTTTATTATTTTTAGAAAAGAGTTGCAAAAGGGAAATCAGAGCTCGCTAGTGAAAACCAACGCGTGAAAAACATGCAGCAGGAAGTCCAGACGCTACAATTGGAAATGGGTAATCTGAGTTATTATTTTATGGGTGACTTATTCCGCTTACGCGCTTTCTTGATTAACGAGCTTGCACGTTTATAGAACAGACGGAAGAAGAAATCCAAGGCATAGATAAAGAGATTCAAACTTCAGATGAAACAATACGAAAGTTAACCGAAGATAAAAACACTCTAAAAGATGAATTGTCTGATATACAAGTCTGTTACTGCTTCAACATATTCGCGCTTGTTTTCATTAATTTGATCTCTGCTGATTATCACTCGGTCTTGATTATCTTCCGCACAGGAGCTGCTTAGCAATTCTCAGAAGGAACTACAAAAGGAAAGTGAAATGATATTTGCCTTTGATGAGGAGATAAAGGAACTCCGTGCTGCAATAGAGGCCAAAAATGCACAAGTGACAGATATACAATTAGAACTGTCGAGCATTTTGCATGAAGTGGAACGCTCACAAAAAGAAAAGCGAGATGCTGAAAAAGCAATCAAGAAAATGGAAGATGATATAGAATGGATTTCGCAGAAGAAACAGTGAGTCTAACAGTTGATGTTTACGGCATATGTACTATACTGAAAGTCATTAACAACTGATGACGATTATTTTTGTATCAAGTTTATTTGGTGAACCTAATACTCCATACGATTTCACAACCATCAATATGAATGAGGCTAAACCAACGTTGCGACAATTGGAAGAGCGTTATGCCACAATGAGAAAGAAAGTTAACGCGAAGGTCATGAACATGATTGAGAGGTCTGATATGAAAAGAATAGAGTTTGCAGCAATAATTCGGGATGTCATTCTCAGAGTTAGTTCGTTTTACGGTTTAGTGTTGAGAAGAAGGAAGCATCACTCCAAAACATGCTTGCGCAGGTGAAGAAAGATAAGAAGAGCATAGAAGATACTATTGTACAGCTGGACAACTACAAAAAGGATGCATTGGAAAAGACTTGGCGGAAAGTCAATGGGTATGTGTGAGAGTGGAGATAATTGGGGAATTAACATAAAGGGATTCGCTAAGATGAGGGCATTAATAATCTTAATAACGCACGCAACTATAAATTTCGTAGAGAGTTTGGGCCTATATTCAACGAATTGTTACCCAATAGTTTTGCCAAACTACAACCGCTTGAAGGAAAACAGTTAACTGATGGGTTGGAAGTTAAAGTCTGTCTCGGGGGCGTTCAGAAGAAGAGTTTGACTGAGCTCAGTGGTGGACAGAGGTACCCTCACAACACTTGTCTTATTTATTGCGAAACAATCATCACAAGCTAATCTACTGTTTATAATGTTATTTGTAGATCGCTCATTGCACTATCTCTTATTTTGTCACTACTCCAATTTAAGCCTGCTCCAATGTACATTCTTGACGAGATAGATGCAGCACTTGATCTATCTCATACTCAGAACATTGGTCAATTACTAAAATCACGGTTCAAAGGATCTCAATTTATCGTGGTGTCGCTCAAGGACGGAATGTTTAATAATGCTAATGTCTTATTCAGAACAAAGTTCCGTGATGGAACGTCTTACATTGGTTAAACCGTTAATTAGTGTAGTAAGTGGTATCAATAAATCGTAACAAATAACGATGAAGTTTTGGGATCAATTAGATGTCCGTTGCGTGCTTAAGGAAATGTTGGTTGTTGGAAACCCTTGTAATATTTACGATTTTAATAAATGGCTCAATATTTTTTAACCCAAACTTTATTAGATTCTCCCATTGCCATACTATTTAATTTTTTATCTATAGTTAATTTTATCGCGTTTGAACCTGTAAAAATAATATTTGAAGTTAGAGACAAACAAACAAAGGCTTTCAAAAAGCATGACGTAGCCTACCAGGTCATCAATCTTTAAAAGCATTTTGACGGTTTCTGCTGCCAGTTCTATCGCGCTTGTCGACACAAGCAAGGGTTGAATCACGTTCTCATCAAGAATATTGGTTATGGTACCCTGAAAAGTATTACAAATTTTTACAAATTACATAAGAACATTATTGTGATACTGTTATAGGCTGCTTTAGTACGAACCTTTCGAACGTTAATGCCAGCTGTTGCCTCTCCTTTAGCGTGTCGATTTCGTAATTCCGTAACTATCGCAATTGGATTAAGTCCAGCATTTTCTGCCAATGTTGTCGGAATGACTTCGAGTGCTTCAGCAAACGCTTCAAAGCAATATGCTTCCATTCCTTTAAGCGTTTTCGCATATGTAAGCAACTTTTGCGACACTTCAATCTCTGGAGCTCCTCCGCCAGCGATCAGTGCTCTGCAGCATGCCAGAAGTAGTCAGTACTTTCCTTCAGAACGTAGCTACGAATAAGGCACATATATGAATCTTACTTCTTTTTAACTAGACATCGTACTACGCAAAGTGCATCGTGCAAAGATCGTTCGGCTTCTTCAAGCACTAATTGATTTGCTCCACGAATCAACACAGAGACCGTCCTCCCGTTATGCTTTACTCCAGTAACTTTAACCACGCGAGCACCCGACGTTTGAACTTCGTCAACTAGTTCTGCATAGCCAAGCTTCTCTTCTGAAAAGGATTCTATATCCGCAATTGGTTTACAGCCTGTGCTCTACAACAGCCAAAAAGGTTAGATCGATACAACATATACGTGAATTGTATCAAACAAAAACAAAAAAGAAAAAGCAAACCGCTAAAAAGCTCAACCTTGCAGATAAATTCTATCTCGTCTCTTTCAATGTCTTTAATTACTAAAATCTTCAATTTGGCCAAGAAATGCAGCGACAAGTCATTGACGGCATCTCTGAGGATAGATTTTTGAATAAACAATACATTACATCCTGCTTTCTTTATTTTTTTGCACATGTTTAGCAGATATTGTCGTTCTTCTTTTAGAATTTTGTCCATCAATCGGTAGTCATTTACAACGAGTTGATTCTCCATCTAATAAGCGGGATAATGAAATGATTAACGGTTATGCGCATTTCTGTAATAATCAAGTTTAACAGAATCAATTATACTTGCATCTGGCTTTGGTGGTGATAATTGGAATTGAATGAGACCAATCTTTGCTCTCTCAACGTGTGTCGGGCCACCGGCACTCTTGATAACGTTTTGGGCTAAGACTAAACCATCAACCAACTCGGTATCATCAATGGTGCCCCCAACTTTCTTCACTATGCGAACATCTTTCAAGTCAACGTTTGTGGCTGTGGTCGTGTCGATTACACGGAGAACTGAATCCACTGCAATAGGAGCGAGAAGACCAGAGTATTGCGAAACAATCTATGGTTCCGTTTAATCGTTAAGTAGACTGTATAAGAAAATTACTACGGATCCTAGAAGAAACGACAAACCTTGGAATTCAATGCGGTGCTGGCTGCTCTCATGAGTGAATCCCGATCGGTCAAATCAATCTTGGTAGACATTTCCGTAAGAAACTCTGAGGCTTTTGACGCTGCTCTCTGGAACGACTCTGCAATAGTTGTTGGATGTATACCTAATAATGATGTAAACATCAATATAATTGACAAGAGACAGCGAAAAAAAAAACACAACTTTTATCTGTATACCTTTAGAAAGAAGTTTCTCAGAAGCTCTTAACAAGGCTCCCGCTATAACTACGACTGATGTAGTTCCATCCCCAGCTTCAACGTCTTGTGCAGCTGATAGGTCAACGAGCTATGATGATGAGAGGTTATCAGAAGACCATTTCCGCGTGAAATATATCAGACACTAACGAACAGTCTATACCATTTTCGCTGCTGGATGCAAGACAGCCATATGCTTCAAGATCGTAGCCCCATCATTCGTAATAACCACTTCTCCACTTCCCGTTTGAATCTAAAAGTATTTATTGTTAGTTACTTTTGATTGGAGCGATAGTACAATTGCAAGAAAATAACGTTAAGCTGATTCAATCAGTCGCATCTCAATGAATGAAATCAATGTAACGAATTGGAGTAAGCTGATTCAAAAGCGACGGATCAACGCGTCGCGTAAACGACCAACATAAAGAATTATTACAGAAAACGATTATAAAAGCATGCAGAAGATAGGATGAAAATGGAATGAATTTATTGTCATGTTTATGCATTGATCTTTGCCACGAGCAAATTCCAACTGACTCTCTAATTGTTTGATTAAAAATTACTGAGCGGTAAATGCAAAATGGAAGCCCTCTGAGACTTACCATCTTATCCATACCTTTTGGACCTAGTGAGGTACGTATTGCGTCACCCACAGCTACAAAGGGATAATAAAGGAACAGGTCAAGCTTGGTAATCTCATATAACAGCAGTTATTATTTAAGCGTACCTTTTGCTGCGATGATATTACTGAGGCGGACCTCAACGGGTTTTTCTTTGTCCTTGAAAGAATTGCGAGAGGCGCCCTTGTTTTCAGTCATTTTGCCGAATCTTTCACGAAGGAACTTGACTAACTTTGAGGTTTGATGGAATTGGAAAGTATGCGTTGACGTAGTCACAGAATTTAGTAGTTGCAAAATTCTGTTTGGCTCTGGCAAAAAAAGTTTTGATATTGATCGTTTTAGAAAGGATATGCATCATTTGAGTGACAAATTTTGCGAAAGCATTGTAGCGTGATATTTTGACTTGAACAGGTGGAAGAAACTTTATAGCGTACTGTATATTATCTGAAATAAGACGCCCTTGGTATAAAGGTCCTAGACCAGTACGGCCACTTCCTAAAAATCTCCAAAAAGTTCTTGCCTGGGTGGGTTTGTGCCAAGGGCAAAAAAAGTTTACACTGTTTCACTGACATCATGGATGCAAGGTTATACACAGAAATCTTGGAGCAACCGACTAGGCAATGTTAATGTGTGAATATATGGCAGGTAATCGTAGAGCACGGAGAAATCGCAATACTCTGATGAATTCCGTACACATTTTGAGAGAGGCCCAAGAAGATAGTTATTTAAAACTCGATTGTTTTAATACTCTTTAATGTGCTAAGTGTTTTGGACTTTTAATTAAGAAAAAGAGTTTCAGCTAAGTGACGGGAAATGTTTTAATCCCAAGCCAACGAGTAGTTTTCAATATCCACTCTACCCGTATTTGGTGAAATCTTGTTGAGTCTGAGAATTGAATGGGTAACATCTGGAACGCCTGGTTGTGTTTTAGCCCTTTAGAGAAGAACGATGAACTAAATTATGTTATAGTTAAAGAAGCCAGAACACAGATAATAATGAGTAGCTCCTACAGTACCATGCTAAATTTACTTTGATATTAGCACCCCAACCCCCAATGGAATGTCCGTCCCGGAAGATAAATAAAACGTTCAAGTTCTCATAATTGGTTGCCCCGTGTGCGATCAGGTTCGCAATTATAGCAGCTCGATCTTGGTTTGGGACCCCATTACGACAATTTGCAACGGCTGTGTCGTTAAAGCCTTGCAT
>CAJVPJ010001263.1:0-11032 GCA_910592205.1 Paraglomus occultum | reverse complement strand
CAAAGATGGGTTCAGTTGTTGAAACGAGTGAGCCTGGTGTTTTTGATACCGTTGTACGATACTGCCCGAATATTCTTGTGCTTGCTGCTCCAATGACCAAGAATCAACTTCCGTGTCTGTATCAATTACTGCGTTATTCATCTTGTCGTCTAACGAGCCTGAGTCTGTTTGCTCCAGACCGTAGTAAACGTTGCAGCAGTCACGACTTTACAACCGAGTTGGGCGCACTGCTACCAAAGACATTGAAACATTTAAATTTGTGTATATGTATAGGTATTAAAGCAATGCAAGTGTTTCTCAAGGAAGCACCAAGGAGTTTAGAGACTCTGTATGTTGAGGGATGGACTTCTTTTAATCCAGTACAGAGACGAGTGGCAGAGGAGTATTTGGCGGGAAGTAACAGAAAAGAAAATGCTATCCAGTTTCTGAAATATGCTATCTGATCTATTTCATGAGACTGGATAATTTATATATAGTGTGAATAAACATTGTATTTGATTTTGAGTTTCATTTCAGTTCATATATGATGTATGCATCTATGAGCTGAAATGCTAAACTCATGTTTCTTGTATAGTATCCAAAATAGAAAACAATGTGAATACTGATTTTCAATACTCTATTTAAATAAACAAACCAATTGTATTTTCAACGTAAATTTAGCATATAATGGTTTGCTCATCTTAATCTTGTGGAATGCAAACTGTCAGTCCAAAAGTCGTTCAGATATACTGACAAGATAAATTTGGAATGCACGCTGTAATTTTGAATATACACAAATGTTTTTTCATACAGAGATGATGCAGACAAGGCGAGAGTGTAGTAGATGCGAATAACGAACGGATAATTATTCAGGATTTAATAGATCAAGTAGATTTGGTTGGTTTGATTTTATATTATCCGTATTTAAAATGGAAATAATCCTCCTTACAGAATTGTGTTATGTAGGATTTATTTCTAAAAATTTCGTCAGGAATATAATGATTGAATGAGTCAGTAAAAACTTCTCATCATAGGCTCGCTCTTTTATCGAGCGTAGCAATTCTTATATCGAAAGTTTCTTATATCAAGCGTTTTTCCTACATTGCGATATTAATATATTTTATTATATAACATATTAAAAAAAAAAAGTACAAAGCTAACACATTTTAGACCGTACTTGTTTTAAGTTGGAGACCATGTTATGATGACCGCACTCCTGACATTTGGTTATTAAACTTTTCTTTATACACAATATCGAGCTTTACTACTACAACGACTATAGAATTAGTTTAAGTACCCTCGATTTCTTTAACGGTTATCATAAATCACAACGCCATATTTATCGGCATAACCAGCCTGACGTGACGTAATATTTTGGTCGATAGCTCCAACGGGTACCCTTATGTGAATAATACCTACAATGTGACAAGAAAACTTAACTACAGAAAATTCGTTATAACTCTATCAAAACTGCACTAATTGTAATTATTATTTAAAATATGAAACAAAAAATTTATCAGAGTTAAAAATCAATCCCCTCACCGTTGTTTTCTATGATTAACCTAGCTCACAACGACGACGCATTGAATTTACTAAATCGTTTAAAACGGATTCCGGAATAGAATTCCATTCCACTCTTTTAATTAGTTCAAATAATTAGGCGGTCGTTTTTCAACTTGCTCTTAACGATAACCATAATTTTCTATATGATTAAGGTCAGGAACTACAAGAAGGCCAGTCATAACCTTGGTCTCATTCGCTTATGAACCTCCGTGAGCAATGTAGTAGTTAAAGCCAAGGTTTTCTCTAGCCTAAAGCTTTTAAATTTCTGCCAATTGTACGATAAGACGCGCCGACATTAGTATGGTTGAGTTTATTGTCAAAAGAATGTAATGTTGATGTATCGGTTTGACCGACTAATTTCGCTATATTAACCGTTATTGTCTTTCGGACGACCAATACCGCCTCTATGCTTCAAAGTACCAGTTTTTGAGTTTATAACGTTATATCGTACAGTTGAGACTGATAACTTTGTTTTTGCTAGTTTAGGCACAGAACGGACACCATAATTCCAATAATGTAATGAAGCTGCATTTTCCGTTCGTGGACATTTTGACGGTACATTTTGAAAAGTTTGTTTATGCTTTTATTATTTAACACGCGTAATAAAAGCTTGTTGTTTACATTTTTTGATTGGCAAAATATGATTATGATGCAAATTGAGCTATAATTGATAAAAGTTAACTAGCAGTAAATTTTCCTGCAAATGGTTAAGTTTTTTTTGTCATACTAATACTGTATTTAACCGGATTGAAAACAGCTAATACTAATAATAATAAACTTACAATTGGAAATAGTCAACTGGTTTCACTGTGTATTGTCTTCTCTAAATAATAAATATTTCTCTAACACGAACATGTGAATCCAATGGTGCCTGCTGGCAAAGTTCTCCATGAATTATTGTACATGCTAATCTCAATAGTTAACATGAGAACTTGTTTAAATAGTCTTTACTTCCAAAGATAAATGTATTTAAGATGTATAGACATTGATTTATTAACCAGTTTCATGTACATTCATTTACATATATTAATATGGGCGTTGGCAGTCAAATATAATAAAGAGTTCTTATTGAGAAAATCATGCCACACATTCCAAGTGCAGTCTATATACAATCAAGACTGTTCTAAGGAGGAAATAGATTGGCGCTCGTGCTGAGCATTGACACTATAGATTTTCTCGATAACCATCAAATTAAAATGGGTCAAATTTTTTATGTATAATCAAGTATGACTCAAGCTTTAATATAAATATTTATAAAGCTGAGACGATCTGTGTCAAAACTTTTTGAACCCCCCACGTATATGATGTAACATTTATCCAATACTATCGTGTAAACAGCGGCTTCGATTAGTGGATAATTTTCTGGTACAACGTAATGCGCATTAACTTCAGAATGCCATTTAAAGGACCAGAAAGGATACACGGTAACGTCGGGTAAAGTCGCTGTACAATAATTGTCGTGATGTTTTATCTATTCTCTGAAGAAGATGCTTGCATATTAGGAAACGACTGTGAAGGAAGGCTGGACAGCTACATATCCACCTATCAACATCAATGTAATAACGTTCTTCTGCATGTACAGCTATGTCTTCAGTAGCACAACTTTTCCATGCGCGCGCTTAAAATTCTCCCACCAATATGGATTGACTCTACCGTTTGCTAGCTGATGCAACCAAGTAGTTTGTGCTGCAGCTACTTTTTCGCAAAGGACAAAAACAACGTAATCTATTCGGGGACGATTAAATCTGTACAAATAGTTTTTACAACTTTCCAATGGGCTTCAATTATCATCCCAAACGGTGAGTTGCACCAGCAAATTCAATATGATCGTCGGCTGAGTTTTACGCTCGAGTTTTACGCACTATGAAAAAATTCAAATCACATGAATTCTCTTGCAGCACGTGATGTCGACCAATGATTGTGATTGATGATGATGACATTATAATCACCGTGTCAATTCGAAACAGAAGGAACGTAGAAAAGTACTGAACAACATAAAGAAAGATCTCGGAAAGGTGGTGAGATCGGAATCTGGTTTTGACGCGACGCGTAAAAAGAAAGCCCAAAAAATAATTGACAACTGGAAGGTCCTGTATGTTCTATTATTAATAAGATAGCGATTTAAACAAGTACGGAAAAGCTGTGACTCTTAGTCTACAGTTATGAACTCTTCGTTCTTCCGGAGTGCAAGCTATGACTCTTAGTCTATAGTGATGAACTCTTCGTTCGACACTTAAGTGAGCGCAAGCTGTGACTCTTAGTCTACAGTTATGAACTCTTCGTTCGACGCTTTCTTTGCTTGTATATTTATCTTTATTACATATTGTTTCTTGCAAGCACTGTTACTTGTTTATTAAGAATTAGACCATGATACAAATTTCAAATTCGAGTTTAATCAGGTGAGATTCTACCTTCTAACCTGAAAACTGCTTAATATTAAGACCAAAAAACTTGAGTAACATTTTTCTTCGATTCGATACAACAGCAGGTGCTCACGATTGGTAATACTGTGACTATTGATAATATCGATAATCGTCGTGTAACTGGGAAACATCTCAGAGAAGATGAAATGGAAACACCGGTTGATGTAACTCCACTGAAGCAGGTGGAAAAGGTAAGGCCACTGTCCCAATATTTCTGTAAATAAAAAAAACCTATTTATACGTTCTGTGGATTAGCTTCCTTGTGAATTTGAAATTTCTCAAACAAAGAGACCTAGAAATGTTCCCCCTATGAACCTGCAACAAGAAGCAATCGTTGACGCTGGGCTGACAACTAGTGATAAATTCCAAGAAACTAATACTGAAAAAGCAGGAGAGGTAAATAGTTTGGATTATTCTGATACAATTTTTACATCAGACCACAGGAAGGTAAATACTAATTGTTCTTCATTGATTGTCGTGATAATGCTTCATTTTTTGTAATAGGTCAGGCAAAAACGTTTTTGATGTCTCGTTTGACGAGTACGTTGGCTCAGGCGTGAACATACAAGACAGAAGTGATGATATAGCTGAGTCAAGCGAAGATCTTGAGTACGAGAACGATGAAGAGATAAAATTGAATCTTGATGACATCTCAAGAGAATTACAGCGTGAACCAGCGGTTAAAGTATGTCATGTGTTGGATTTTATATTTCGCATATATCAGTCTTATTTTTTTTTAGTGGGAGGTCGATAATATTAACGTAACAGACAGATTGCGAACCTACCAAAAAGATATACTTAAGAAGGCGGAACGAGAAGGTTTAGATTATAAAAACATTTATGAATCTCTGTAGGTATTCAGAAATATAACATTAAATCAAGATTTATTAAAAAAATTTTTTCACCATTTCATTTAGAGCATTATCTTCAATCATTGTTCTCACATGGCCGAATCATACCCTAATATATTCACAAAACAAGAGTGGGCAGAAAAATTATTAATGAGAATTGGTGATATATGTGGATTGGATAAGCCGATATAATCTCGCCTTCATTACTCAATTTCAGATATTTTAGTTAAATATACCACTTTTTTTTCGA
Organism: Paraglomus occultum; assembly: GCA_910592205.1. Taxonomy (NCBI): domain Eukaryota; kingdom Fungi; phylum Glomeromycota; class Glomeromycetes; order Paraglomerales; family Paraglomeraceae; genus Paraglomus; species Paraglomus occultum. Next base: position 5,966 of record CAJVPJ010001263.1, on the reverse strand, counting down.
ACTCGAGAGAAAAAAAGAAAAAAAAGCGCGAGAGTATGGATGAGGTCGCTTTCTTGGAATATAAACGAAATTTCGAGGCTAAGATGGGCGTACCGCACAAAAAAATAAATCTTTAGCAATCATTGAATATGTGTAATTGTTATATTCAGCTATACATTGTTTATCGCTGATTTACTATTATTCACTACAATATACAGTAAATATGATTACCGTAAACTCTCATGAATAAGAATAAGGGCCCCCCTATATGAAAGTGGCGATCATGTGATAAGATCTGTAATGGTTTGAAAACGGCTAACCCCCCTACCCCCCCTCATCACCCACTTTATTATCAACCAAATATGATATATGCAGCTCGTGACTATGTAATAAACGAAAATAACGCGGGCAACTGTTACGTGACGATGGTGGCTTAAAAACAATGCAAAATGATCTACAACCAACCCATCCATGAATAAGAGCCCCCTTATATGATGAAGGGATTTTATATATAGACAGTGACGGGGGAGGGTGACTGTGACTATCAGGTGACTGTATATCATTATGACAAAAACCGGGACCGAACCAAAGTGAGGTCGACTGGTGTATTTCCCTGTCAGATTATCTGCACCGGTCACGTGAATACTCTAATTAATTTTCAATGAAAAATTTTCACTCGTTTGGTCTCTAATATTGTAATTATGAGCGACTATTCAGATTCCGCATCTGCTGTAACTAGTTCTGACGAAACAAAGTGCGATGTTAAAAAAGACGATATAGACGTGTCAACATGGGTAGATAATATGGATCAGGAAGATATACTGGACGACGAGACTTTTATTTCGCAACAAGTCCAAGCCGGAAATAGGAAAAAGAAAAAATCTGGCGGGTTTCAATCAATGGGTTCGTGATTAGCCCTTCTGCATTTAATTATATGTGTGCAGCGAATATCTCAATTGCGTCTTAATTCCAACAGGGCTATGCCATGCAGTGTTTAAAGCTATTCTCCACAAGGGTTTTAAAGTCCCAACTCCAATACAACGTAAAACAATCCCTTTAATAATGGAAGGAAATGACGTAGTTGGTATGGCCCGCACTGGTTCCGGGAAAACTGCCGCATTCTTAATACCGATGATAGAGAAACTCAAAACGCATTCCGCTAAAGTTGGAGCACGCGTAGTAATATTATCTCCCTCACGTGAATTAGCTATTCAAACTCAAAGAGTATGCAAAGAACTTGCGAAATACACTGATCTACGTACGTGTGTAATTGTTGGAGGAGATGGTCTGGATGAACAATTTGCAATGATAGCCAACAATCCTGACATTTTGATCGCGACTCCCGGAAGATTATTACATTTGATTGTCGAGATGGATTTGGATATGAAGACTGTAGAGTATGTTGTATTTGATGAAGCTGATAGATTATTTGAAATGGGATTTTCGGTGCAATTGCATGAGATATTAAGTCGGCTGCCACAGAATCGACAGACTATGCTGTTTTCTGCCACAATGCCGAGAGGACTATATGAGTTTGCAAAGGCTGGATTACAAGAGCCGAAATTGGTGAGACTGGATGTTGACACAAAAATAAGCAGTGATCTTGAGGTTTGCCATATTTATCTATGTTTTAAGTATTCATATGCATGTTCTTGGAGTCATGCGCGTAATTTTAATGATAATACGATGCATTGTTATAGATGGCTTTCTTTTCGGTAAAACAGCCTGAGAAGGAAGCAGCATTGTTATACATATTACGCGAGATTATCAAGGTTCCTTTATCTTTACCCTCATCAGAAGCCAAATCAGATGATGATAAACCGGCAACAGAAGGAAAACGTAAGAAAAAGAAAAGTCAGATTTCACAGTATGCAGTCTTTCCTCACCAGACCCTGATATTTGTCTCTACAAAACACCACGTGGAATATATCTCTGCACTGGTCAGTTTGGCTGGATATCAATGTTCTTATGTTTATGGAACCCTTGATCAAACAGCAAGAAAAATACAAATCAATAATTTCAGAAATGGGAAGACCAATTTACTAGTGGTTACTGACGTAGCTGCACGTGGAATAGATATACCTATTTTGGAAAACGTAATTAATTACGATTTTGTAGACAGCAGTAAAATGTTTGTACATCGTGTTGGAAGGACGGCGAGAGCTGGGCGTAGGGGTTGGGCGTATTCGTTAATAACTTCCGATGAGGTATTTACGAAATATTATATTAAGTATATTTTCATGAGCAGTGACTTCCACGACGGCCGTATTAACACATCTTCAGCTTCCTTATGTACTTGATCTCCAACTTTTCCTTGGTCGACGTCTTCTCGTTGGTTCGACATCTAGTTCATATCAAGACTATTCATCAGACATAATACTTGGCTGCTTTCCTCCTGACACTCTTGACATTGATATGGAGTGGGTAAAATCAAAAGTTCTGAATGAAAACGATCTGGCTTCTCTTCAGAAGGTAGCAAAAAATGGGTACAAATTGTACACAAAGTCAAGATCATCAGCATCATCAGAGAGTCATACTAGGTCAAAACAGTTGTATACGACTAACTTGACGTTAAATATTCATCCAATATTTGGTATGTAGCGCTTATTTGTGCGAGTTATGTAAGCGTTTAATTAAACAAACCCCATAGCCGTTACTAATAAATGAATTGATGTAGCCGAACAAGTCGACGAGCAGGAGAAGAATTTTTTGAATTTTATAACTTCGATATCTAATTTCCGCCCTAGCGAGGTGTGTTGGGTAGAATACCACGTTCGTTGATTTCGTAATCCATTTTAGAATATAAGCTTATTTTCTGTTAGACGATATTCGAAATAGGCAAGCGAGGCATTAATAAACAGTCGTCCGCTGCTCACATAATGAAGAAAAGACGTAGCGCCGTCGGAAAACTGATTGAAGATTATAAAGCGAGTAAAAAAGAAGTACCGGATGTGAACCAAACAGCAGTTACGAAAAGTCAGGAAACTTTGACGATGATATCGGATATTTCGGAAATGGAAGATAGTCAGGTAGTTACAAGAACGTATCTCGTATGATTTGTTCAATGACATAACCTTTGCATTTATCATAGGAGTCTAATAAGAGAAAATCTGTGGGTAAAAGTGAATTAAAAGGTTGCGTATCCTGTTAGCAAAAATTTTTGATCTTGAGACAACTATTGAAAATTTAGAGCAACGATTTGGTTGGTTTATAAAAAATTGCCTTTCGAAAAGTTGATTAATTTTCTTCTAAACACTTTCGTCAAATAGCAAAGAAGCGGAAAGTAACGTCTTTTAAGGATGATGAATATTACATTCCTCACGTTCAGAAGGATGCCAACACAGAAAAAGGGTATGCTACACAGATGCTGATACGTTAAAAAACCCTTATATAGAACTAATAGCTTACTCATATAATTGCGCAAAAGTTATTCGATCACACAAGGCAGCTCCTTTGCGGAACAAGCACAAAGAGCTATCTTGGACTCTCAAGGTGATGAACATTCTCTGCTGCTAAAGACGAATGCATTAAGATGGGATTCCAAAAAGAAGAACTTTGTGCGTGGCATCGGTACGGATAACAAAAAACTGATCACAACAGAAAGTGGAACAAAAATACCAGCGACATACAAAAGCGGACGGTGAGTTAGTTTTTTTGTTACCTCACTTTCATGAATTAAAAGTAACTTAACACGTGACTTCATTAGATTCAAAGAATGGCAAAAACAGAACAAAATTTCGATACCGGCTACAGGTGAAAAGGAAATTCCCGGATCTCACCTACAAGCAAAGCGTTACCGTCACAATAAAATTACCGCGCCTAAACCGCCAGATCCGTTATCCATTAACTATGAAAAGAAGAAGAAAACGTTGCAGAAGATGGATACTGGGAATACATTGGGCAAAGTGACGGACGATAAGTTTAAGACAGAGTTGAAAACCATTGATCAGATAAGCAAAGAAAGGAGGATGAAAGCAAAGAAAAAAGCTAAAAATGCTAGGCTACCGCGAAAATTGCGGAAGAAATAATTTGTGCACAATTATGTTGTTAGTGAAATTCAATTGTATAATATAATTGATGATTCCTATTTATTGGTTGCTTATTATTTGCGCGCCAGAATCTAATTATCATTGATAATTGCCAAATATGCTAACCATACTATGAATTTTAAGGAAGCTTACTATATGGGGCGTGCTAATTATGAATGACGCCTACAAGGGAATAGGCCAGTAATAGTAAATTTAGTACTTGCACGTGATTCAAAATCTCGACACGTTTCTCGTGCAACCTAATTTGTCAGATATTATGAAACTCACTCCTTTTTTGAAGGAAGCGAAATGCCTGAATATGGAGCGCAGATACAAACCTCCCTCTCTCCAGCTCTTAATGTGACAGAAATACAAAATCCAATAGAGATTTTGCCACAATTATCTTCACAAAAGGACATAACATTATTTCCGGTTTCACCAAAAAAGTGTATACAAACAGCTTTGTAACCAATCTCAAACCTAACAATAATAAAACGAGCCACGCAGTATTGCAATCTTATTTCGCTTTTGGATTATGGATATCAAAGTGTTATGAATTCCACAGAAAATCTAATCCAGACTATACGGCACAGGTCCGAGTTAATGATGATATTAAGGAACAGTTGATTGAAAAAAGTTACTGAGACACTTCGGAAGAGAACGGAAAGGGCTATAAAATTTTTTCTGAAACCGGGAGGAAAGATACAGCAATCCCTAATGGCCAATAATATATCAAAATTGCCTTGGTCAAGTTTTGATTATATCGTTATCAATATTTCGACAACTAATACTAAATAAACTACATATCAATAAAGTTATAATTTACTCGAATTCTGCGTTTTATTTGTAATGGCCGAAAAATATACATTAATAAAGTTGCAACTCCGTTGGTTGCATATATATGCAGAATGTCTAAATTATTGTGGCGGATTAAAACGAAAACGATAACGAAATTTTGGGGTCTTTGGGGTTTCCTTTTAATGCCTTGAAACCCACATATACTCTTTTACTAACAATCCTAACCCAAATTCCCAAAAAAAGGCTAAAAATTATCACCCAAAAATTTTATAATTTTCATACTAAATTAGAAAAAATTTAATCTGATTTCGTCACAATTATTAAAGTTAATAATAAATTGTTTTTTGTGAATGCATGTGACATGGAGCCCCAAGGCCCACTCAGGATTCAAAGAGTAACGGAAAATTGTTGACAATTTTGAACACAAAATTAGCTAAAAATAGACAGTAACGGGAAAATGGTGACAGTGTAGAAGTTTAAAAGCAACGCGTTCTGTGGTGTAGACAGCAAAATGTATAAAAGCAGCCCTTCCCGACCGTCTAAAATCCTCATGTTGTATGCGATATTGATGTTATAAAATTATTATTCGATACTGAAGTATTCGAATATAATAACGATCGACCTTGATCATTATCCTTTAATTATTACGAAATGCTGTTTTCTATTTCTATCGTTTGCTGATACTAATTATTGACACTTCTACGTGACCGGTGGTTTTACAAGGTTGTTAGGAATAAATTCCCGTTCGCAATAAACGGAAGAAAGCTGTCAACGCAGTAGATCGGTAACGACCCGTAGTTGCGGTAAAGCACGCCCTGTTTAGAAATTAGTATTGGATTTTTCCCTTCGATTTCGCGATAATAGAGGGGACACATCGTATAGGGAGTGAAAGCGAAGCGCGCACATAATAATGTCACTTATCAGTTTAGTTCAGCCTTAAGTGAGCAATCGTTGCAGAAAGGACAGCGACACGAGCTAAATTGTGAAAAACCCTCTCGGCAGAACACACCTATGCAATTTACTTGCTCTCCTAACCCAAATTTGGACGCCGGCCGTAAGATTAACATATTCTCGAAAAGTATAACCATATTGATATAAGTACATGCAGAGGGTACTCAAAAGTTTACGGACACTTTCTTATTGTGTGAATTATTCAGTTTT
>CAJVPJ010001262.1:0-11032 GCA_910592205.1 Paraglomus occultum | reverse complement strand
GTCCGTTCCAACGATGCCATACCAGCGGGACGCGCTTAAAACTTGCACAGAATAAAGAAAAAGTCTTCAAAAAAATTCTCCTAAAATTTCAGGTTATATTATGACGTAAATTCTCATGACACAAAAAAAATTTTGGGGGGTGGCAAATTTGGTGTATCAAACTTTTCGCTCCGCGTGTTGCATGTGTTGTTTACTTCTCTTGTGACACGGCTATAAAATATAAATTTTAACGCGCCCATTACAATCGACTCTTTTCCTGAGAAATTCTAATATCGATATGGCAGAATTTTTTAACAGCTTGCCTCACGAACAATGGTCTCTTGATGGTTTGGCTAAATGGCTTGAGCCCAAAAATTTAAATAAGGCAAAAACTTTGGATTTCATGAAAAAGGCGATACAGGATATACGCGATGCTCCCGACTACTCAGAGGCAGCCAAAGTGACGGCAGATAGTATGTTTGCCAACCTAATGGAAAGTATTAATCTTATTTGACTTGAACTGCTAGCACATTTACGGGACTGTTGGTCGTCCGGGTGTTGAACTGTTGGTTCGCTATGGTTCAAGAAAGTTTTAGCTTGTTGCACATTACGGGACTGTTGGTCGTCCGGGTGTTGAACTGTTGGTTCGCTACAAGCATTTATTGTAACTCATAAACCACACAACTTAACGTTAATGAACGAAAATTAAAGATTTTGATACTGCAATTTGTAGACTTGGAAGAAAAATAATAAGCAATATTTAAGCCTTTTAGGAGTTCGGGCTAAGAGTGTTGAAGAGATTACGAAGTTAAAGGTTGGTTTTTTAGTATTTCTTTATCACTTTTTTTAAATTTGCTAATCTTTATTTTATGATGCAGGAGCGACATTTGCAGGAACAGACTACAGTAGTAGTGAATATCCATAAAGAAATTGCTTCTGGGCTCGAACAGAGAATTGCTTCTGGGGTCGAAAAGGAAATTGCTTCTCTCAAAAGGAACGCAGAACAGACTCTCGAGAATCAGGACAAAAGAGTAAATCTGGGCAATGATACTCCCACTCCCACTCCACTTGACTATGATCTCGATACTCCCACTACTCCAACCACTTTACTTGACGACGATACAGATCTTGAGCAGGATATGGAGGAACCATCATCAGGTTGTCAGAATCTTCCTTTTTATATTCATGTTGACTGTGTTTTAATAAACCCTTATGTTTCCAGATGTTATTAAATTGACTACTCTAAGTGGTACTGGAATTGGAAGATATCAAATTTTATTCTTAGCGGAGCATAACATTTATCATCCACATAGGAAATTGTTTACCAATGAAGAATGGATTACAATGGAATCAAACTGGAGCAAGGTCTTTATTTTTTGCTAATTTGTGGTTAGGTTACTTCTATTTAACATGAATATATTTTAGATTGAAACAAAGATCACGGAGTCACTTCCTGAGATTGATGCGAACATAAAACTACTTCTAGAGAGGTATACGAAGGTTATAAAAGATGCCACCACCGGGGTTTATATTGACTTAAATATAATCGAGGGCAATATTTGTAATAAAAGCCCATTTGAAGAAGATCACGAGTATCGCTTTGAAAGAGACTACCCTCTTCGATGGGTACAATTAGTCTATAATGCCTTGTAAGATATTTTATCAACCAACTTGTAATTGATAGTTTTCAGACACCATTCAAACCTTTATAACTAATCCTTGTAATTGATAGCATATTGTGTTTTCAGACACCGTTCAACCCTTTGTGTGATCCGAATACATCGGAGTATATGTACAGAAGCCGCATTATAAATCATCTTTGGGAGGAACTTTTTCTTGACGTAAACAGCATAGTCACAATGAGAACGTACGCTATTTTTTAGTTTGTTGGTTTTTATGTATATTAATATTAACGATAATTTTACTTTGAATTAGAGGTGAAGTTGAGAATGAAGATCGAAAACGACAATTGGATTTGTCAAGATGTTTGGAAAAACGCAGGACAAATCTTGGAAGTTGGTGTCATGATGCTATTTTGGTGATGAAGGTTGGAAGCAAGCACGTTCAAGTAGCATTTGGAGAGGTGATTGGAAACGCCTTCAAACACGACGACAAAAAGTGGCAGGATGATAAAGAAAAAATGCTTAAAGGTAAAAATAATTTAAAATAACTTTGATTATTTGTTAAATTACTAACTCAAGTTCTTTATCTGTAGCAATGCAATTGGCACTTTTTAACTTGCGAAGGTTGTTTCCTGAAGGTCTCGAGGATTTGGAAACTTATGGTCTACTCGTGTATAGTATGTAATTGCGTCTAGTTTTTAGAATGTCGAGTTTTTCCATCTCTCTTTTCTCCCGCTTATTCTATTGTATTCTTAATACAATTTTGATATAGAGAAAGAATTTTTTATGTATTCGATGCATTGGGTGGACGGGATATATCTCGTTGATCAATTCAACGGATTTGCGATTCCTGATACTTCGCGGGAACTAGATTATCTACCCGTAATAATTCAAGCAATGATCGAATTCAAGGTAAAAAAATTTTTTATTTGTTTGATTAGCATTTCAAATAATCTTAATATTAACGTAATTATATTATTCAGAATCGCGTCCTGAAATTGCATGCCCATATGGAGCGTTTATATAAAACAAACACAAAGTTTAGGCGTAGATCAAATATAGACAATTCAATTGTCTTCGCATCACCCACCAAAAAATAAAAAAAAAAGCATGTTCGTTCAATTTATTTTTACTGGGGAGTAATGTTTATGCACGTACATATAAGATTTTAACAGTCATCATTTTTATGCACGTACATATAAGATTTTTAACAGTCATAAGATTTAACCGCTCTTGTTAACAAGAGCTGTCAGCCCAGCTGGTTGAAAGAAGTGATAGAAGAACTTTTATAAGATCAGGTATTGTGAATCACTGGTGCTGTTATAAACTATACTCTAAATACCACCTCTGCCTCCCTGGAACGAATCATAGTCCTGGGAAAACCTCAGACGTTTTTAAGGTGCTATTCAAATTGACTCTTGGGTACTTTGCAAAATGACTTGCAGGCCTTGAAAACTGCTTATGAGCAAGATCGTTGGAGACGTGGATCATGAAACGGCGGCTCGAGTATAGGAAACGTGTACGTAAAGTGAGTTATGTGAGTATCTCATTTTGCTTTCTTGTCTTAGTGCAGTGAGTGTGGTTAGATAATCTTTACCGTACAGAGAATTGCAATCAGATATGGCTCTATCGACTAGTTATTTCAGCCTGCATCACAAATCGCATCGGTCACTGATAACTTTACCTCGAACATATTTAGACCATAACATAAGAAATAAGATTTACTATTACATGTTAAACATAATTTGTAACGCGTGATGTTGAATGCCAAAAACGATGGGTTTTCTTTATTATAATGCAAGAGATAATAATGTGGTAGTGGCAAGAAGTTGAACAGTATAGGGAAGAGGAAGAGGCCCATTCGTTGCTTATGCAAATATTGTGATGGTATATCCTTCCATCGGTTCAAGCTTCTGAACTGCTCGGTAGAGGAAGACTGCATTCAAACCTGTTCTTGTAACGTCGAACGACGTACAGAGTATCGTAATTGGTCGGCTTGCCTCACAATCCTGTTCCCAAAAGGATGGTGGGACAATGTTTACTTTTTAACTATTCAACGAGACATGAGTATACGTCGAACCAATATAAAGAAAGCAACAAAACAGTTATGGAAGGACAAGTTCAAGCAGCAGTGCATGGATAGAATAAAAGAATCCAGAATGAAGGCTTTTAACGCAAAGAGGGGTGGATTTATCATGACAGATGAGAGTGAAAATGAGGTCGGTACTAATTGTAAATGAGAGGACGAGGGCAAGAAAAGCCAGACGGATATCTGAGGGCAACATATCATAGTTGAATGTAACTATTAATAATAAACTAATTTGCGTTCGTATTTAATTTTTAATCAGTGGCTTCGTGATGTAATACTGAAGTATTTCAAGCTGCTTATGAGAAAGATTACGCGTCGTCTGTTGGAGATGTCGACATTGATATGGCAGCTTTATTGGAAGAAGAGTTTCTACAAGAAATCTCAAGAGGTTAGTGTTCTAGTTCTTTAACTACATGGTCAGCGTAATAGATTTCATTTACTCCGCGCGTTATAATTTTCTTTCTAAATTTATTAACGGAAGATACGTCATCCGATGAAGTTGAACGTATGCTCGCAAATGAGGAAGAAGAGCTTTGGGTACGCTTCGAAGAATTCCAGAAATATTATGACGATGAAAACTCGAGCATTTAATTATAAATATTCAAACACCCATCTATTGTCGCCATTCGTGGATCGACACTTGTTCCCGGTAAAAACAACGATTGGTTTTTTTAATAACATTGATACGATGAGTAGACTGAATAATATGAGCGGATATAATACCGTCTTACCCGGATTTTGATGAGACTTATTTTCCAATTCAAACGCCCATTAATACGTCCGCCCTATTTTATACTCAAAATTTCCATTCCCCTGCTTCTCCTCTTCCCGACGCTCGGAGCTATTGTTTTGGATATTTGTTTAGGTAAGAAGCCGAAGTATTAGCCATCTTGTTTAGGTAAGAAGTCGAAGTATTTAGCCATCTATAATTTAATTTCTTTAAGTGATTATGATGTTAAATTGCAGAGCTGCATCGAAATATTTAATAGTCAGGTTTTATTATATAATACAGTATGTGCTTGCGTCCAAATAATATATTTGTAATTTTGCGTGTTTACAGTCTCTTGTGACAAGATCTCCCGGCTATACCCTATATTTAAAGGCTAGCCTTGGGCCAAGTTCCGGGTGTAAAATATAAAATTTAATGCGCCGAATTTTCTTTTTCTTTAGTATTAGGTCCATTACAATCGACTCTTTCTGAGAAATTCTAATATCGATATGGCAGAATTTTTTAAAAGCTTGCCTCACGAACAATGGTCTGGTTTACCCAATTGGCTGGCTTTTTAACCACTTAGAACCACAAGAAGTTACAATGAAAATAGATTCCAGATACTAGTCTTGGACTTGGCCGTCTCAGAAGGCAAACAGGTAATTGCTGAGAAGGCGACTGACGAGTCTGCTTATGTACAGAATAATAGAAAGACGGATCCAAATTGTATATTTTGCAGTATTTGAGAGTGAATTAGTCTCTTTGTTTACAGGTGAGAGCTCGATTTGTTGGTTGACCTGTGATGTATTTGTAAAATTAGTCATAGAGGTGTCAATTGTGCTGAGAACTCTACCCTAAATCAATTAGTGAGTGAGTGCTATTTAAACATTAAATTGATCTTGCTACCCTCAATCCTAATTTATATTTATTATCTGCCAACTGTTTTATTAATATAATTTGATGTCGGTCTACGTTTATTATAAAGCGTCGTCCAAAACCAGACAGCATGCAAAATGCAGATCCGGAAATGTCAATCGTGTTTGTGTATTTCATTACCAGTATAATAATCATCCACCGCATGAATGTTCGAACCACACCCTGACCTTAATTCATTTAATACGGGGCACGCAATCTAGCTAATTCATCTTTGAAGCATCTCCCAACACAAATTTTGTTTTGCGCGCAAATTCACAATGAAGAGACGAATTGGCTTTCTAGGAGTTATACACAAAGAAATGAGCGAGATATTAATTCATCCTCGCTTTCACTTCATTCGTAGCTCAAGTGCCACCATGAACTCTATAAAACGCGTCAATTTCGTAAACGATATCCGCAAGTTCGTCCTTAGAACAATTTACAATACAACGCAAAATGCACGCAAATTGTATTACAACAATTGCATATTTCTTGTTCTGCAAGATCAAACTGTGAAATTACCCAAAACATAATACGCAAAAAATGTTCTCAAACAATTCAGATTCTTTCGTCGTGTTCATGCTAGTCCAATCGCTAGTATCATACCTAAATACCCAAAGAGTGGAAAACCGTATAATTGCGGAATTGTCTGCAATCAAAAAATTACGGCGAAACTCGAGCAAAAATTGCGAGAAGGCGGGATTACACCGGCGATATTCAAACTCTCTGGCAAGATTTCGATCGCTTATTCAAAGAAAACCGTCGACTAGAGAAACGAACCGAGTCATCAATGTATTCCAAAATTTCAGAAGAAGTAAGGGAGCTGGGAGAACGTCTTGGAGATGCGACTATCCGGAAATTTCAACCGTAATCCCGCAGATGAAACCATTAAAATGCACGGGTGCACAAACTGTAAATCACGTTAATCGGGACTCTCTCTCTTTATAACCCAGGCGTATTTTCCTCGTTTTAATGAAGTTATAAAATGTCTTCTTTGCTCAATCTCCTTGCGAGGTGCCCTGCCGTACGTACTCTCCGACCAAGACTCTTTCCCTAAGAAACAAAAACGCTGAGCCTACAACCCTCTCATCTACCTACAACCTCCCTCCCTCCGCATCTAAGTCTACAATAGGAGATATTGATCTACTGAGAATGGGCTTCGCACCGGCTTCAAACGAGGACGTTATCATTCCTCCAGCTGAAGGTGCGAACTGCGTATTTTCTAAACGAATAATGCTTATAATTTAAATATTGTTCCAGTCACCAACTTTCCGGATAAGTATGTTTGCCCTGATATCAGTAGAGATCCACGATTTCGATGTTGAAAATATTGAAGGGCTTACGGATCCAGACGTTTAAACATTCTTTGCGAAATTGCATGACGTCGTGATGCATGGTCTTCAAGTTATACCACCAACGAAACTTTTACTGTTACACTTGTGGATAATCTGCTTCAAGTTGGATGATTGGCCCTTAATGATCAGGTGAGTAACTTCTGTTTATAATAAATACAATGTTTCTAAAGTTGCATTTTCAAAATTCAGAAATCGTCCGCTATGCAAGCTATACATTGAAGATGATGCTTGCGTGTCATCAGAACCCAAATTTGTAATAGGGAAACGAAATATGCAGATTCTTGTGGTGGATGTTTGTATTCGTATATTGTTAACCGTTTGATTTTCATCGGCTCAACCAATTTTTTAATAGGACGAACACCTGGAAAATGTCTGGTTAGGCACTGGATTTGGAGAAACGCAGATTGCTGTAGAAATTCTCGCTTGTAGTAATGAGAATATACGTTCCTGTGGCGAGATGGAACATACAGATCAGATATTATGGGCCATTCGCGTCATCTCTTCATATTTTACGTTTTATAAAACTGTGATTCCCACAACGTATTCGGATGGAACTTGAAAACGGCCTACCGCGACAACAGAAAGTTAAGGTTAATAGATGGCCGACCAAGAATGGCTTAAAGACTGGTTTCGATCTCGCTGAACCAGGAGGAAGGCGTTTAGTTTTGACAGCATTAACCAAAATTCGTGAATCACTCTTACAAGAGAAGACAAAGAGTAAGACGGAGGGGAAGACGAACAGTTGTCGTAATAATGTAATGGGGTTATTTAGTCGTGCTGGTGAGCAGTCGAGCGTGTTTTATCAGTCCAATTTATTATAAAGAATTGCTATTATAACTACCCCGAAACGTGTGGCGTGATTCATTTTTCTCTCGTCATTTTCGGGGTAGTTATAGTCCAACTATTATAGGTATGGTTATAGTCCGAATTAAGTGGTATAATTATAGTCTATACAGACTCACTCGCTATTCGCGTAATTAACCAACAGCTTAAACGAGTCGTTTATGCCGAAATCTTACAGCTTTTATGTTGTAGGTATATCCGGTTAGTTAATATTCTAACGATGAAAGAAAGAAATTTGATTTCAAAAGTTGTTTATTTTATTATAATATTCATTGAACAAAGATCTATCCAATATTTCAACAATAAACATGCAAACATTTCAGACATACCATTTCGACGAGGGGGGTTCGGACTTCTTATAAATCTTTACCGTGACGGAAATTTCGTCACGAAAATTAATGGAATAATCGTAAGATTTTTTTAAGAACGAATACTACTCCAGTTATAGCGTTCACGCCGTGACCGAAAAATCGTCACGAAACGATAATCATGTGCCCGTGACGGGATTTTCGATTAGTAATAATATGCTACAGTATACTGAAATTAATGTTGCTCATGAATTTGTTATCAGAAATTGCTTTGACAAATTTGATCCAGTCTGACATCACTGCAGGCAAAGTGTAAAACAGCTGAAAACCTGTGATTGCCGTTGAAAGTTGCTTATTGTTTCGATCATGGGTCAGAACATAAAAGTTGACTGAATCTGAGAGGAAGATTGAAAAGAATTGGCGCAATGGCTGTCACTGAGCAAGAACTCGAGTGTAATCGATCAGCTGGTCTTTATCATCATCTGTAAAGTTCGCACCAATCTTGTCGAGACTATTTCGGTTTAAATAAATTTTGTTTATTTATAAATAAATAAATATAAAAATACATATTCGTAGAATCTTAAAAATATATCTATAAACCTATTTACAAGACGGAGTGTCTCCCCTGATATTCCTAGGGGTCGGAGTAAGTAGACATTTGTCTGGCCATCCACCGCGGAGTGCTGGGTTGTGTTCTGGCAGATGAGTACCAAAGTTGGAGAGCGGTAACCACCGATTGGTATTTACATTTGTTGGGTTGACGTTGTGTGTGCCCCCCCAGGGCCCGTTTTACCGTTCGTTCTGTATGGCTTGTACGGTTGTGTGGCGCCCCCCCCGGCCGTTTTACCGTTCGTTCTGTATGGCTTGTAACGGTTGTGGCACCCCCCCCCCCGGCCCGTTTTACCGTTCGTTCTGTATGGCTTGTAACGGTCGGGTTGGTGTTTTCGTGGTTTTGTGGGATGCAATTTCTTGAATCTTCTTTCTAAAAATATCGGCCGCGAGCCCGTATAGGCGTTGTTTGGAGGGTAGGAGGAGGATTTTGACAAGTGTTTTTGCGCCTCCTCCTGCATTCTCTTAAAAATATTATGGATGCGTTTCGCATCCCCGTTTATGTCCAGCATAGTATCGTATGCTAGTAATTCTTCTTTAGTGCAAATGGGTCGGGTATGTAACGAAGAATTTGTATAATTATGTGTGTTTATGATAATGATAATAGGCAGGTAAAAGAGGTCGTATTGCGGCGGCGGATAAAGACCTCGAAAATCCAAAGGCCGTATCCGCCGGATAAAGACCTCGAAAATCCAAAAGGCATATGTGCCGAATAAAAGATGTCGAGAATCCAAAAGCCATTTACATTTTACATTTTTTAAATTAGTTTTACATTTGTAGGAATTATGTGTGTTTGTATGGTGAGGGTGATGAACTAACGGCATCTGCTTTATAGAGAATCTCAATCTATGTTTCACATTCTTACTTTGGAAAAGGATCTAAATCTTATCCTGTGTTGTTTGTTTTAGGCTTAGTCTCGTAACATCAGCATGACCTGTACACATATTTTAATTGTAACGCAAATGCATACCTATATTTACCTGCGCATTTTCATCCAATCAATGCATTAAATATAGGATTTCTTTGTTGATGATACATAAGATTGCAGTGATAACTTATGAGTCATAATCAATCTGCTATATTTGAATATCCAGATATTTTTAAATGAGTATCAGATAAGCTGCCCTCGTAAAAAAAGTAAATTAAAGGGTACACGACATAATATTTAATAAATCGTATGACATAGCGTAGTCTGGTTATCGTAGTCTGCCGCAATAAAAATAAATCAACTTTTTTTTTTAAGAATCCACGATTTGATACGATTTAACATATCGAGTAAAACGAAAACGTCAAAGATGTTGATATAGAATTATGCGCGCACACACAATCTAGACTCATTGCGTAAGCTAACGAGAGGTCGAAACATTAAATCAAAGCCAAAACCTGTTTAAACTAAAAACGATATCAAATTATTGTTGTATTTATGTTGCATATGAGTTTAAAAATAGAGAATTGAGCTCTGTCTAGAAGCATCGCATTTGAGAGGTTTTGCTCTCACTTTTGAGAGCGGCAAAATAAAATTTCATTGTACAATGACAAAACTTTGGCTTGGAACATAATAACTATTGTATATGGTATGTGCATAATGAAGGCAATAATTTAAGAGTCCACCGACAAATGTTTATATCGTTCGGCTTATATGCCGAAAGCTTGTATCTTTTACGTGACCGTTTTATAGGTTTATCCGGTTAATTAACATTTTAATAATAAAAGAAAGAAAGAAAGTAATTCGATTTCAAAGTTGTTTGTTTGATATTTATGAATAAAGATCTGTCCAATATTTCAACAACTAAACATATTAAACATGTCAAACGTTTCAAAATATGTCATTTTGATGACGGAATTTGGACTTTTTATATATCTTTACCGTGACGGAAAATTCTTCACGGAAATTAATGGAATAGTTGTATAATTCTTCTAAGAACAAATAATACTACTCCAACTTAATTATAACGTTTACTTTGTGACTAAAAAATCGATAATTATGTGGTTTTGTCACGCGTGACGGTGACAGAAAATCGTCACGTACTAGTACTAGTATACTATAATTATGCGACTGTGGAGGAAGATTTGATCACATTGATTTACTAATCTGATTCATTACCGCAACACTATAACTATGCATTGTATTATAAAATTATAACCAACAATGTTCTGAAAGCTTTATTATATTAAGATTTTTTTTACAAAATGTTTCTAACACTTGTAGAAATGTTTTCTTACCGAAAGGGTTTTGACTGGAATGTCACTGACTTTTTGCGTTAATTGTGATTTTCTGCTCGATTTTAGCTCACGAGCAGCTGTCAATTTACTTTCCAGCAATAAAGTTTATACGCAACTTTTGTTACGTTTCAAGCTTTTAAAGAATAAAACTTTTTGAATTAAATCAACAGAATTTGAGAAGGAAATATATAATAACTTGGAACATATAATTACATATAAGGAGAGTTTTATTCTAATATAATATAATATAATATAAAAGAACGGCCGTTCAAGATGTACTAAACGACTTGGAATATAGCTTTCAAATTTTAATTAAATAGTCCTCGTGGAAATCGTTAGTTTACAATAATTATAATGCTTGCTTAACGAAGATTGTGACA
>CAJVPJ010001261.1:0-11037 GCA_910592205.1 Paraglomus occultum | reverse complement strand
TACTGGTCTGTCGAAGAGATTGGCGATGTTGACAGGACACAATCCTTTATATCTATGTTACAAAATTCTGTAAATCCAATTATCTCCCAATTTGATAAATAGAAATAAATGTATAAATGTGTTTAACTGATTTTGACTTAATTATTTTTGGCCAATAATCGTTTTGGTATTTTCCGGCCGATTCTGTACACAATCACGTGATTTGCCCCCGCTTTAGCCATCCCCCACATTAGTATACTCTGCACACAATAATTGGAGTAAATGTAAATTGAGCACTATATCAAATTTAACGATATGTAATACATAATTAATCAATCATATTGTCAATACACCAAGTGTGTTAAATACTTTTTATCGCCCGATGATGATGCGTAACATTGTAAAACACATTTAATAATCTAGGATTTTTTATAAGATCAATTAGTTCATACGTAATCCAACCAAACGATAGCTATTTTACTTTTCCAAATATCACCAACTTTCTCGCATAATAGACCGAATTAAATTTTGAGAAAAAAATTTTGCTAATATTTTGATCGTTTGCAAAATGTTTTGCAATATACTGGATTTATTCTCATAAGATGTTTAAATATATCATTGACTTCATTCATTTTATCGTACAATATTTTGTCACAAAACCACGCACTCGTACGTACTACAAAATATAGTCTACCAGGCCAGGCACTCGATGAATTATACTCTATACTGCGATGTTCCAACTTCGGTTCCAGATCAATCAAATCGACAACTGACAGCAATAATAACACTAATAAAACCGCTGCAAATTTTAACAACTGTAGCTTCCTCCCCACCAAGCAACACCGTTACCTCCACGACCAATATCGTAAACGAGTCAAACGACGACCCATCCAATGACGCCCCAAATGAACCAACCGAAGATAAACCAAAGAGACAGGCCAAACTCCGGAAACTAGCAGTAAAAAATTATGTTCAAAAAAAAAAAAATAATAATAACGGCAGCGGCAGTGTCGAGTTTCTGTGACTTCTATTGACTGCACCATTAACATTAATAATTTAAAACTTAGCCATTCCAAGGTTTTGGTTGAGAGATAGCGAATATTAGTTTATTGCAGTGTTAATTTCATAGAATTTGATTCAAGAGTAATGTGAAAAGCTAGCATTATTGTAATAGTAACATTAATAAACGCCTGCAATTATGAACAGTAATAATAATGATAATAATAATAGAATAGCAATAAATCGTTCTTCCCACTTTCCGTACATACAAACAACTTCCCTTTAACCACAAGCAATATATTAACTCTATATAACCAAGGCTGGCTCAACTATTAACATTTGCATAATAATTAATACATCAGTATGACAACCGAACTATACTGATAAGCAATCCGTCTATCTACTTCTCATTACCCTAGTAAAAACGCAATTAATCAACGAATACTGTACTTACAATGTTTAACTACTACCAGAACAAAACTCTCTAAGCACAATAACAATTACCACCTCCACTAACACATCCAACAACGGCAACATTAGCATGGATACAACCCTACTTTATAAATAAATCTTTTTACAATAGATACCAACTAACACAAACCATATGTGCTTATACAAGCGGTGTTAAAAAAGGAGATAAAGTTAATTTCTTATTATCGATCAACTTAGCGCCGCAGTAACCTTACGTAATTGGTGTTAATATTATGCAAGCGGCGGCGGCGTTGATGACGCAATGGTGCTTAGTAATTTCATGTTCGATTTCCTCTTCAACAATATAAAGAGGATAAGGAGACAGAGCGATTTTTGGAAGCGCGGCTGCTACTATAGTTTATGATGCAATGAATTGCTGAAATAGCATAGTGTAGTATAACAATTGGCCCGTACTTTTATAACCGAATAGAGTACATCGATGTCCTCTTAGGGAACTTACAAAATAAAATTGGCCAACTATCACGATTGAATAAGTTACGCAGCAAAAGTAATAGTGTTAAAGCATTCTTATCTTCATGGGGTTGGTAGAACGTAGTCAGGTAATACGATGTAACACAAGCTTTGTGAACAAGGTTCGCACTTGAGAAAAAATTTTTTTGTGATAAGTCAAACTATGCCGCGGTTAAATCGAACGATTGACGACCTAATTCAAGCCTCCTTAAAAAGCGAACATCAATTCAAAAGGATTCCTGGCGAGCTAATTCGTAATATTAAGCCAACCCAAATTGACGAAGTCTGCTACGCTATTCACCGTCATCAAGGTGCAATTATAATTCCAATTAGGTCCATAGTAATAGTTCGACGTCATCGTCATCGTCGCACACTTGTGGAAGAGTTTGCTAGGATATATTCACTTCAGACGCACGGAAGCGACAGTTTCAAAAGATATTCTACATGGCTCGAACATCGCAACAAACTTATAAAGGGATTTACCCACATCAAATGTATAAAGGGATGTACCCTCACTCCTAACAAGTCTTCCATGGTTGCTGAGAAGCGCTTTTACCATTGCTATTCTCAATATGGATTCTGCACCGCATGCGGAAAACTCCGATGTAGTCCTGTGTGGTGCATCTGTGGACATAAACAATTATCTGATGGATGGACTAGCAACAATATGCAACTCGATGACTTTATAAAGAAAACTCAATTACAAACAAACTCACCGAATGATGCCTATTTGGAATGGATTCCATTTGAGTGTATTGATTTTGTGAATTATGGCGTATACTTGAATGGTCTACCTTGTCAACGAGTGAGCTTGATTCCGCTTGAGATAACAGATGAGACAGATAATCTATATTATGCCGAGGTAAATTATTTACTTATGCGTCAGATTTTTGAATAGTTTAAATAATATTGGCTTATTATTATGTATCATTTCCACTAGTTATGTGATAAACATCCTGATATTCTTACCACGGATGTTTGGCTTACCATCGGATTTACATATGATACAAAGAAACAACAGTATTATCTAATAAAAGAATATTATGAGCATGGATTGTGCCTGGCATGTACACATCCGTTAGAACCCATGATAAATACATTCTGTTACCATTGTAAAGCACCACGACCTATCAATTGGACTACGGGCAACAAGTCCTTGGATTTATTCATTATGGAATCATGGAATAATATAACCAGAACAGATGATGCCTATATACAATGGATAGAGTATTCTCTATTAACAGACATACAGGTATTCTGCCATGGATATGTAGTTACAGCAAAATGGATGATGACACAAGTGGTGCTCAAGTATATAGGCAATATTATTGATTTCTATAAGGTAAGTTAATTCATGTGTAAACACTATCAAGTATACATTATTATATTAATTGTCAGTAATGGTTGTATTGTTTACTCAAATAGCTAATTAGGGAACATCCAAAGATATTGATTCCTGATAATGTTTGGATAATTGGAATTACTCAAGAGCCATCTGCTTTGGGATATTATTTAATTTTCTACTATGATGTGGATGCAATATTGGACAAGTTCATGCATACTAACAAATATGCACAGTATATACAGTATGCTGACTTTTATGAAATTAAACAAATTGGGGTTGGTGGTTATGGGACAGTTTATACTGCCAAATACAATAACTGTTTAGATAAAGAGGATATGTCACAAACTGTTGTACTAAAACACTTTAAGAATTTTAGTGAGATGCCAGAAATATTTATTTCTGAGGTAAGTAATCTCTGACATTATTAGTTAAATGATATTTGGTGTGCGACTCTATAATTATTTTTTGATATATATATTAATATTGAATAGTTCCGAAATCATGTCAAGTGTTCAAATAATGATTTCCTTGATCTTCATGGAGTCACACGAGACCCCAAAACAAAGGAGTACATAATCATTATGGAATATGCTAACAATGGCAGTCTTACATCTTATTTGGCTCAGAATATTAACAAACTGACATGGAGAATGAAATTAAATTATGTATTCGATATTGCATGGTATCTAAACAGTATTCATAATGCGGGATTAGTGCATTGTGATCTTCATGGTGGAAACGTAGTTTTGCATAGTCACAATGATTCGATAAAAGCACTCATATGTGATCTTGGCCTCTCAAGATCAGTGAATTCTCACCAGTCAAATTCAAATATTCGAGGTATCTTACCTTTTATTGCACCGGAAGTCTTCGATACTGGCAAATTTACTCAAAAATCAGACATATATTCTCTTGGTATCATTATGTATTTAATTGCCACTGGTGAACCACCTTTTAGGGATAGAGACTTCGATAAAGGCTTGGTGTGTGATATTATGGGCGGATTACGACCAACTATGCCCGATTCCGCACCAGTGGGATACAAGAAACTTGCTGAAAGGTGTTGTGACATTGATCCTGATAAGCGTCCTGATGCACAGACACTTGAGAAAGATCTTGGTGAACTTAATTCTTACAGCAACATATGGGATACCATATATTACAATAATGTAAAACCCTTATCACGTCTTGAAAAAGAAAGTAAATATTCTAGCATGCTCTTACCCACAGGTAATCTGGATTCAGCTGCAGGTAGGAAGACAACAGTTGGTTATTAAATAAGTTAATTTAAGAATATTAACATTTTTCACTATTTTATAATTTAGCGACTCAAAGTTTGAATAAAGTTGACATACAAAGTTTATTGGCATTTTCTCAGAGTTTTAGTCAATATTTCATATGATTAAATAAAGTATATTATTTATTACAAAGTAAATATTGAGAACCAATTATTATTATCTGAAGTTTAAAAAATGAAGTAATGATCGAAAATTGTGTTACTTGATGTTAATATGTGGATTGCACATTTTCGTCAGTCAGCATCAAATCAAAATAATGTTTCGTGCCGTAATGCACTAGGGATAGTCACGTCAGTATACTAGATTGATACTGAAAATGGTTTAAATATTAGTTCTTAGTTTTTTTTTTGCCTTAATAAACTATTACTACATAGCAAACTTAGAGTTTTCAGATCTCGTTTACTTTCCAGAAAAGACTGTATGAGAGGAATTATTTGCAATTACGTGCACGTTTGAATAATTACCAATATCAGCAACATTAGTCCAAATCATTCCAAATCATTCTTCACACCCAATCATTGTTTATCTGTCTCTCCCACTAGTTTAACAAAACGTAGTCACCAACCTTTTGTCGTCATAATTGAGAGTGAGTATTCTGATGTCTCGTACGTTTATGTTCCTACTCACAACCAGCAGGGAACAGAGAAAGATACAACCCAGAGATTAAACATCAACCTATTACTCCAGATCACATCAGTAGTCATGGACACTGAGAAGTGTTCTAACTCCCACTTAGAAGTTTGCGTCCCCTCCAATTTTATACCCTGGGGTAGTTTAGTACTTGGTGCGGACTTCAAAGCATGACTATCAACAAAATTAACCACTCTCACTTTTGACAAAGACGTTTGCATGCCATTGATTTATTACCTACCTGCAAAGTGTAAATATTGGGCAAGTTAATACTTAAAAAATTTTTAATTATTAATATATGAAAATTAGACAACAGCTTATAAAATTTTACATCACAAGACGCGTCAATCGTAAATTGAGAGCACACGATGGCTTTCGATATAAAATTTCTTCTAAATTTACGTCAGATCAAGGCAACTATGGGGTGCAGATCATCTAAAGCTCGAAATAAATTAACCAACTTTCAAAACCCTAAGGCTTTCCTATTAGATAATATGGAGAAAAACTAATCCATAAGAATGATAGAACAGATGATGCGGAACAAAAGTTACGGTTTAGATTTTTTAGTCAACTAAAAAAGTTTCGAGTTTTAGGGTTTTAAAAAGTTTTCTTATGTTTTCTTAAGTTTCCTTAATATTAAGAAAAATAGAAAATTTCGGACACACCGGTTTGTGTAACTATCAGTTATCCAATAAATTGCATGTAATTTCCACTACTGCCTTGACCACCTCAAAGAAAAGCCGCACACGAAAAAGTGTCTCGAGGTAGGAGAGGCAGATTTATTAGAGGTAAATTTGATTTTATCAATACTGATACAGACGCAGGCACATTGGAGATAATGGAGATGGTATTGGGAGACGATTTATTAAGCGAACAATTTTGAATTACCAAACAAATTAATTCGATCAACTTTCTAAACCAGAAATATAAGCGCACATTATATAAATAAGCATATACTGTTCAATCTGCAACATTAATATTAACGTCGAATTTTACTTTATGCGAAATTTGAAGCGTTTGGACAAAATAATTTTTCAAAATAAAAATCATAAATCCTTATTGTGATTTCAGAACATTTATTGGGCGAATGTCATGTGATTGTTAATGATCTGCAGAACAAATTCGGTCTTTAGATGATTCGCACCATAGTACAATTGGAACTTGTTAAAAAATTAATGAAATGGATCACAGCCATATTCTATGAATGTCAAACAAACCGTTATCGAACCCTAACGCGTCGCTCGTCCATTCAGCATGGCGAACCACCGAAATGGAGAAATAACAGCAGCAGTTTACCCACCACAAGGAGAACGTCTTGACTAACAAATAGAACAAAATTTAATCGATATTTTGAATAAAGTATATTCAATTCCTTACATTCACAGACACACTTTGATAAGCAACCTTCTAGTTTATCTCTAAACATTGATCCAATTATTATTTCTGACTCATGTCGAGCATATCGTCATATTTTAATTATAAAGAATGGTAAACCCTTGAATAAAACTCGTGTAGACTATTTATTCAAAATTTTGAGTCACTAAACCAATAAGACAATCGATAGGTTAATGTAACGATTTTATAAAGATGAACAAGTAACAACTGCTTTCGTCATACTTGCGACTGCTGAATCTAAATCATAACTGTTTCTTGGTTTGGGTAAATCTCCTGTAGGTAAGAGCTTACTAGAGTATTTACTCTCCTTTTCGAGACGTGATAAGGGTTTGACATCATTTTGATAGGTACAATACCACTCAAAGCCGTATGTCTCCACTTTATGCTTGTCAAT
Organism: Paraglomus occultum; assembly: GCA_910592205.1. Lineage (NCBI taxonomy): Eukaryota > Fungi > Glomeromycota > Glomeromycetes > Paraglomerales > Paraglomeraceae > Paraglomus > Paraglomus occultum. The sequence continues at coordinate 4,055 of CAJVPJ010001261.1, read as the reverse complement.
ATCACTCTTAAGTGTCTGTACATCGGGACGCTTATCAGGATCAGCATCACAACAACGCTCAGCAAGTTTCTTGTCTTGCTCTGGTGCGGAATCAGGCATCGATGGTCGTAGTCCGCCCATAATATCGCATACTAGATCTCTATTGAACTGTCTATCTCTAAAAGGTGGTTCACCAGTAGCAATCAAGTACATAATGATACCAAAAGAATACACGTCTGATTTCTGAGTAAATTCGCAGGTATGGAAGACTTCCGGCGCAATAAAAGGTAAGACACCTCGAATGTTTGAATTTGACTCGTGTGAATTCACTGATCGTGAGAGACCAAGATCACATATAAATGATTTTGTAGAATTCGTACCAACATCAAGCACAATTAGTCCAGTTATACCATGCATAACTATATTACCGCCATGAAGATCACTGTGTACTAAACCTGCATTATGAATATCAGCCAGATAATCTGCAATATCCTTCAAATACGATACTTTCATCCCCCACGTCAATTTGTTAATATTTTGATTCAAATAAGACAAAAGACTGCCATGGTTAGCATATTGCATAACAATCATGTACTACTTTGTTTCTGGGTTTTGTGTTACTCCATAAAGCCGAAGAAATGTATTATAGTGTATACACTTGGCATAATTTCTGAACTATTAATAAAAGCAAATACAGCGTTACGCGTTATTATTATATTAAATATCACTTTAATTAACATTTTCAATTATTGCTTACCTCGGAGATAAATAATTCCGGCATTCCATCAAAGTTTTTAAATCGATTGAGTACAACAGTTCTCCCCACCATATCCATTAAATACTTTCTATATTTGGCAGTATAAACTGTTCCGTAACCACCGGATCCGATCTGTTTAATTTCATCAAAGTCTCTATACAGCATGTGCTTAACATATTTGCAACGTTGTACAAAACTGTTCAATATTTTATGCACGTCGCGGTAGAAAATTAAATAATATTTCCGAGTAGATGGTTGTTGAGTGATTCCAACTATCCAAATATTATCGGGAGTTAATATTTCCGGGTATTCCTGTGTTAACTATTTGAACAAATATAATAATTATTATTACAAAAATCAATGCAAATTCTTACTTAATGACATTTACGGTGAAATAATTTTACCTGATGAAAATCAAATAATCGATCGTTTTGTTCGTCAACTATCTCTTTGAGCGTTACATGTATTAATTCATCTATCACTGGATCAAACCAATCTGCCATATGTGTGCATCCATGGCGTAATGATGCCATCTCTCGTACGTTTACCAATGGAGAATACTCTATCCATTGTATATACGCATCATCTACATTCTTTATATTCTTCCACGATTCCATAATGAATGAATCCAATGACTTGTTTCCCGTAGTCCAATCTCGTAGATTGGGTGCTTTACGCCGATAGCAGAATGCCTTTATGTTAGAGCTAAATGGACTTGTACACGTCAGACATAATCCATATCCATTCACCCATTCTTTTATTAGACAATACTTTTGTTTCTTTGTATTGTATGTAAATCCGATGGTAACCCAAACATCTTTGTTAAGAATATCTGGATGTTCATCGCATACCTAATGATGCATAATAATAAGTCAATAATTATTTAAAAATATTCAATAAACATGACGCATAAATACTGTATATAGCTTACCTTGACATCAAATAAATCATGTATCTCCTCCGTTATCTCAGGTGGAATCAATATAACCTTTGTACGATAAGTAGTAGGTAGACCATACAAGTATGCACAATATGTCCCCCTATCATCAATACAATCGTATGGAATCCATTCCAGATAGGCGTCATTCGCTGAGTTTGTTTGTGACTGGGTCTTCTTTATAAACTCATCCAGTTGCTTATTATCACTAGTCCATCCATCGGATAATTGTTTATGTCCGCATATGCACCACACGGGACTACATCGGAGTAGTCCACATGCAGCGCAGAATCCATAGAGAGAATAACAGTGGTAAAACTTTCTATCGGCAACCATGTAATAGTTATCATCATACTCGGTAAATCCTTTTATGGGTTCGTCGCGCTTCTCAAGCCATTTAGAATAACGTCTATACTGACTGACATCATTATTGTACTTGTGTGTTGGGAGTGAGTATATTCTAGCAAACTCACTCACGAATGTTGATGTACAATCTTCGGTGTTTCCAAGGCATAGTAACATTACCTTCGTTTCATTAATTCTACCACTATTCATCGTTCGCTCGTGGATAGCATAATGAACTTTGTCAGTTTGAGTTGGCTTTATGTCTGTAATATTTGAACATGGAAGCCATTCAAGTCTTAAGTTTTTATCTTCACTTTCCAAGGAGGCTTGAATCAAGTTGTCAATTGCTGGATCATACATGTCGTTTGAAAAAGAGAGTGGTTCAACTCTTTATTGTGTTGATCGTTACACCTTATCCAAGGTGTGACAGCCTATCGATTATCCTAGGCTTAAAGCATTAAATGTTACTGTCTAAAGAAAAAAGTCAACGCCGCGTGCTGAGCAATATTATATTCTTGGCTGACATCACTGTGGACTCTTCCGAAGTTTAAAACATCCGACGCAGTAAGCATAAAGCATCAGTTGCGTAAAGAAAATAACGAATTGCTGAGAGAGAGCTTCATTGCTACGGCTTCTACGAAATTATTCCAGAGCATATAATCTATAGATTGTCTATCAACGTGAATAGGGACAAAGAATTATTATTATGATCTCTAGAAAATTTATTTATATATCTCCACATTATCTGCTTGCTAAATTTAGAATATTCTGAGATTAAGGAAATTATGACGATCTAGTTAATGCATGTATTCATAATACATCCATAGTTTTCGATTTGAATTCCTGATAGCGATTGTAAATTCTTTTCAGTACACCAGTATTTACCGTACTCTCGTATTAGCGATCAAAGAACGCATACCTAATCACCTTCAGGAAAAATGGGTTGTAAGATTCAAGAGATAAATAATCGAGCGTAAAAGCGAATAAGAGAAATTTTATTTAAAACATGAGACCGGGTTACGATACTAATTATTCTGGCAAGCTCGCCAATAAATACATGCTTAATTTGGGTGAAGTGGAGGACATGGGTTCTTGAGCTGTTGCATCTGGAAAATGGTATGGAGAAGCTAAAATAAATATTGCGGTAACACTTCAATTAACAGCTTCGACTTATGCAAAGACAGTATTATTATTCACCTGTTGACACCAACACCACAACAGAAAGCCTATTCGGTTATGCCAATACCAACAACCTCCCGAGAACAATACATTATCGCATATTTACAGTCAAGCAATTAATGATTACCTTGTGACCTTCGAAATTCTATCTATCCTTTGGAAAACTTCCATTACTTCATATTATCTGCCAAACGCAAACTCTGTTGGCTGTACCGTGAGAGCACGGACAGACTTCTTGTGATGCGTAAGCGTGACCATCGTCTTGCCAGCAGCCAAATCCCAAAGACGTATAGTCCAATCCCATGGAACCGGTGAGGACCTGTGGATCACTTCCTGACATTTTACATCCGATGGGTGGACTAGCAACAATAAGCAACTGGATGAGTTTATTAAGCAATCTCAATTACAAACAAACTCACCAAATGATGTCTACATGGAATGGATTCCAGACGATCGTATTGAAAATGAGGACTACTTGCATGGTCTACCTACTACTTATCGTACAAATGTTGCATTGATTCCACTTCAAATAACAGAGGGGACACATGTCAAGGTAAACTATATATTTATGCGTCATGTTGATTGAATAATTTAAATAATTGTTGACTTATTATTATATTAGTTATGCGATGAACGTCCAGATCGTTGGGTTACCATCGGATTTACATACAAACAAAAGTATTGTCTAATAAAAGAATGGAATGGATTTGGATTATGTCTGGCGTGTGCAAGTCCATTTAGCTCTAACATAAAGGCATTCTGCTATCGGTGTAAAGCACCAAATCTACGAGATTGGACTACGGGAAACAAGTCATTGGATTCATTCATTATGGAATCGTGGAAGAATATAAAGAATGT
>CAJVPJ010001260.1:0-11053 GCA_910592205.1 Paraglomus occultum | reverse complement strand
TTTGAGGGGTGAATCTGAATAGCGCGTTATTATTATTAGTAAAATTTTTGATTGATCGTTATTATTATCACATGATATCAAAATTTGTGGCGACGCTTGTGATGTTTGTGGCTACTTTGTCGATCTGCAGCAGCTGTGACACAGAATCTGCTCCGCTTTAGCCCCTACCCCTATATATGGTAAACAAGATTTTTTCAGCTCGTATCTCAGTACCTCAGCACCTCAGAATAGTAACAGTGTGCACAAATATGATCGTGATACAATCACGTGAAACCGACTTATTTGACCCACTTACAGCTTATTATTATTGCGACTTTACAGACTTATCGAGAGATTTTAAATATTGAGAAAAAGGGCTTGTGTGAAGAAACCCACTTGCATTAGACAGCAAAGTGTCGATAGTATTTTAAGATTTCTTAGACAAGAAACTGCGACATTAATTACCGACTTGTATTTGAAGTTAGAGAGTTACGCCGAATGATTGAAATACAAAGTAAGCAACAATTACATATTGACAGTTTTCGCACCTCAAAGCGAAATGTCATAATCAGATGTAGAGGTGACTATTTCGTGTACGTTACGATAAAACAATTTAAAGACTTACAGTCAGTTGTAAGCCGAATTATTATTGAATTCAATAACAAGTTCAAATTATGGTCGTTAATCCAAAGATGCCGTTAAACCTCGGTCCCGTTGACTTTGGATTAACGAGGATGTTGACTATGTGTATAAGTATATAAACTACTCCAGATATTTGTCAATTTCTAAGCCGTAATGCAAAAAACTAGTAAGAAATTAATCACAAAACGTAATTGCATATTTCTATGGTTATTTACCTCACGTTCTTCGAGTCTTTTGACAAAACACTCTTATTGTACTGAAACTGGTATTGTAATCCAAACTGTGCAGCTGTTCTGAGAGTTCTATTACAAATTTTTGAAATTCTTCGGGTGTCATTCCCCAATACTGTGACAACGACTGACTGGTGATGGCGGTATACTGAATAATAAAATTTGCCCAAATTTCCCCATCTCTTCCTCCCCATGTGCCCATTGCATGCCAAACTTCTTGAAACGTGACATTCAAACAGTGTGGATGTGATTTGAATAGAGTTTCCACCCCATAAGCCATATCCACCCAAGCCCCATTCTTTTCGAGTAGCACGCGACCTAATGAAATAACAGTTTGTATGATTTCGAATAGAGGTATGCTACTTGTTTAGTTTGTGCGCTTCGATATGCACTCTCCTGTTTCAACATCATTCTAAGCTTACCTGCGTCCCATGCTTTTTCCAGATTGGGTGCTGGATTGAGCAGAACTAGTCCACTTTCCATCGTTTCAATCCACCCACCGGGTTTAGTGACTCTCATTATTTCATCTAACAATTTGGTTTGCCAATCAGTCTTGGTGAACGATCTGTTCAAAAATCTTAAATAAATAAGGCCAAAAAAATTGTCCTCAAACGGGAGACCTTTGAGTACGTCAGCAGTTATAAATTCTGCATTCATTGGTTTGATTTGTGAGGGAAAGGCTGGCAATATATCAATTCCATAGAAAGTGGATTTCGAATAGATAGTAGCCATATCAAGTACCCAGGTACCTAATGTAATAATAAATGACGAACGATCGATCAGATAATGTTGGTGGAGCTCTGTGGATGTTCGCTCTCGAATGTGTGCCCACCTGTGCCACAGCTACAAACGTAAGTAGACATCGATAATTTATTAGACTTTTTTGCGGACAACAATCTAATATTTGACAATGTGGCTTACCCAATATCCAAAACGTTTATTCCTGATTCTAGTGCTTTGTGAACAGGAGCTGAGAAGTTTGCCTGTATATGTAATATATTAATGTCAGTAATGAGGCTAACCCATTCACATATGCAATGTGTACAGTATTTACTATTCCATTGTGGCATTGTTCCCTCCATTTCCCACTTTTACTGACTTTCCAAATATGTTTGAACATATAATGTAACATATTGTAATTGTCCATTAAGAAATTATCATCGGGATCAAGTACTTTTGAAAGCATATCGGTATTGGATGATGATGTAGAAGATGATGTTGTGCTCGAATCGATATCTAAATTGGGTTTAATCTTTTTTTTTCTTAGTATGAACAATGTGCCAATGTGATTACCCATCTTTGTCGAGATTAGAGATGTTTTTAACGGGGATTGAGAGGATGGTAAAAGCCGAACGATAGATTTCGGGATAACTCAATGAGGTGTTTATATACCTTGTAAACAACAACAAATAATATAACCATGCCATGTTGTGTACGTGCACGTCAAGAATGTAATATTACAATGAATACAACCAATAATTTAATGTGATTACAAAAATGTATATTTTCAAAAACTCCATCATCCTGAATTATCTCTGCATCCAATCACAAGAATCGTTGATTAGTAAGAAAGGTAACCCCCGTTATAAATCGTTACACAATAAATTTGTCATCGATTACGCAAGCATAAACATCAATTGTCTGATTGCCAGATCCGTGCGTGATTGCTACACTAATCGAAAGAGAATTTTAAACTGTTTTTTTTTTATCAACCACCAATAAACATGATCTTGTATTACTTAAAATAAAACACCGCAATTTCGATATAATGCAAAATAAATGACTATCTGACATAGATGTGTTGCTGAACTTGTTGTATATGCTTACCATTTGCTGATGACCGGTTGGTTCGATACTGTTTCACAACACTATACATTTGATGATGGAAAATTTGGGTTATAATTAGCCATTAACACATGTATATTACGAATTTACAACTGTCTAATTCCTAACTTCAAATTGATCCAAAGTTTGTGTGGTATAATTTACGTTGCCGCTGCAAGACGGGGTAACTTGCGGAGAAAGTATAATCCAAACGACTTGTTTATTATTTTGTTACTAAGAAACTTAAGAATTTACATTAATTGTACCGTTTAGATACGGTCAACGTTATTAAGTAATTTAACTATAAACTTTTTGCAACGTGAAAAAAAAGGTCTGTAATGTCCTGCATTAGACTTTTCTTCACTAAACGTTGATATTATATTAATTGTTACATATTAAATTAAACTTGCTCATAAAAATTACCGGACCGCTTTCTAACATTACCCCATAGCTCCAAAAAATAAAAAAAATACAATGCTTAACGATGAATGAACTATATCAAATCCGCTAGGATAGCGATTTAATGGTTTATCAACTATGACGAAAAAACTGTCTCAACTGAAACACTGATATTCATTATCAGATAAACAATTGTAAAGACCACCATACGAATAGCGGCTACACGTGTAATGTTGTGTGTTTTATCCAAAGTCTCTTTACCAACATTCGCCGTCAAGTAAGAACTTATCTCCTGTGGATTATTGACAGTTTTTTTGTCATCACTTGAATTGTTGCTAAAATTTGCGGAAGACGACAAGAAAGTTATAGATGGGTAACTTTGTAATCCGAACATTTCCAAACGGTTATCCAGATTATCTTTGACGGTGTAACCATCTGATAGGCTTTTGGATAATCTTACAGTTGTTTCCGTATTTTCGATGGGGGTTGAATGCTGTTGGAAGAGTGATTTGCCCTTATATAGCTGTTGTATTACTACTATTGTCGAATGAACACAGAAATAAGTGCCCAGAACAGTTATGAGCAGATTGTGGCCGTTATAACCTATTAGACGAACCCATATTGGATCAACTATGTCACTGTTTTATGTTTTCAAAGCGAGAATTGTGAGGTAAATAAATTGGTTTGCTGACTTGTAAAACATCACACGCACCCAATTAAGTACATACCAACGAAAATCTCTCGCTTTAACAGCTCTTTCTTTAATGCTAACAACCGACACCAGTATGGTTCCAACAATGGGATAGACGGTTAGAAATATATAGTAATGGCGATGTAGGCGTGAATCGTTTATCTCATGCTGTTTACAGAGGACGAGGAGACGATAAAGTTTGATTGTAAAAACCAGTGCCCAAGCGATTGATGCGAAGGATGCATATTGAGACTAGAAGTAAAGAAAAAAAAATATGTTATTTGTAAAGTAATAAATATGATAGCTTACACTATACATAGACTAATAACTTGCGCAGCACATTGTTTATTTTATTATAGCAAATTTTATCCATTATGTTTCTAAAACTCACCGCTAAGGCCTGAAAGTAGCAAACAGCCAATGGAGCTCTATTCCAATCAAAATTATAGGCATACCCTAAGAGCATTAGAGAATTCATAAATATAAAAACGATGGTAATGTAGAGGTTTATTAGATTTTTTCGGGTCATAGAAAAGATTAATGCCATGTATATGGCAACTATAAGGGAAATAGTATTGAGTAGGTATAGGATTTTTACTGTTATGTGGACCATCGAACAGAAAATCTAGTCGTTGTAATAGAAAAATTAATATTAATGCTGGATATAATTATTAATTTGAAGCACCATTTACAGTTATATTATTTAAAAACTTAGAAAAAGACTGATGACGTCCAGAAATAATAAACGTTAAAAGATATTTATATAAGGTAGACAACGTTAGGGTATTAGCAAAGAAAAATGAGAAACGGTTCTATTTATTATCATCAACAAAGCTTAAATGTAGTTAGTTTGGACATAATCTCGATGGCTATGCAATGTTTCGGGTGTCTTACGTCCCGGACATCAGTCTTGTGGTGCGTCTAAAAATGGTGGTCCCAATAAGACGTATTGGGAAATAACATAAACCATCGGCGTTAAAAGTGCCATGTTATAGTTATATTTTGTGTTACGACTTGGAGCAAAATTATGGTTCGTAAGCCGAATTCTAACTTTAATCAATTAAACGTACACAATATCACATACTTTCCGGGTTTAGTGTAAGCTGACGAAAAGATCCAAAGTTACACAAAATATGCAGACATATGGTCAGAACAATGGGTGACGAGAACAATAATGTTTGATAAAACTATTGGAATCTTTGTGTTTACCTGTATATATGATGGCTATACAAGTCAATAATAAGCCGCGACCATATCCAATAAACTGTCTGTGTATACTTTGCTGACACTTGAAACGCAGTTTCCGTCCCGTTATACAAACATCTTGCAACGCCGGTAATAGTGCCTCAAAGAATTCAAACAAGAATAATACTTTTTTAAATAGTAGCAAAACTGTCGTGATATTTGCGCAATTTAACGCTAACTATATAAACTAACTCGCGATCGGGTAAGTTGCCTAATTTGACTTAAACAGTAAATGATGTTTATAAAGTTTGAGCGATAGATGTTTCACTCCTAATATGACTAGGCGCAATCAATCCAAGATTAGATCAAGGGCCTTTGTCGTACGCTTTTATGTGCTTATCAAAGTCAATGTTTCGCGATCGATATCGACGTCCAAGGTAGAAAAAGTAATCTTTAGATAGATGTAAACTCTACATCCAAACAATTTCGATGCGTATTTTTTGCCTCACCACGCTGCGTTTACAAAAGACTATAAGACTAATTATATACAGTATGTTTCCAAAATTGGCAATCGAACTTCTGATGATTTAATGATGTTTTGTAGTAGGTGTCCGAATATCGTAGTCATGCGATGATACAGTACTCCGTGCTAAATGCTTGTTAATATGGCTCATAAGCTTTTATCACCAATCTATAATGTTTTGACGATAATGCTCCCCAGGATAAATCGGAACCCCCGCTAATAGGAAAGATATTCAAAGAAAATCGCTGTATGATTTAATCTGTACTACATTAAATTGCGTGTTGATCGATAATCCAATAATTCAATAGGTAGATAGGATATACATTTTTGGCAGAGTCACAGCAAACTCACTACCCAAAGTGTAAGCAAACTTCTTTTTTACTGTACACCCATAAGATTAGCTTAATGCGCAATTTACCTATAGTTTCAGCATAAGTAGCTAGCCAACATATTTTTATTACCAGGCCTCGCAGTACGCATTGTTTTTTGTCATAACTTTAGTAAAAAACAGATAGTTTACAGTAGTAATAACTAGGTGGTAGCTATCGTATATAGATAGGCTATACATTAACAAACCAACACTTGCATTCGATTCTAGTAACGTTCAATTAAGGAAGTTACAAAACTTTCCAGTTCGGATCCGTCTCAGTTCTGGACTATCATATACTTCCAGCTCCATCGCTATTAAACAAGCTTTCGTAATTATTGCAATATTGGGTTAGTATCTGTTGATGCTACAATTAGGCTTATGTGTAATAAAACTTTGTTTTATTGATAAACGGTTCGGTAGATGGCATACAGCGACAACATTAAAGTTTAATTGTTAACATGCATGCTTGTTAAAAAGCGCTGCCTTAGAATGTATTTGTAGATAAAATAATGGTTACTACAATTATTAAATGTCGTAATCTTAAACAAAAAGGTTTGACATTAGACTCAGTAAACATTACAAAGGCAAGAATCAGAAAGGAGGTAATCAATAATGCCCTGTCTTATTATATAACTATAAAGCTAATCGAATATTAATTGCATCGGCGTGCAAAGATATCAGAATTTAGCAAATAAAATTAAACCACAACGAATATACTGTACGACGCATTATACGTTAATGTGCATTGAATAATTGGTTCTCAAACACATAGTTTGCCATCACACGATTCATAATCTTCATGTTATTCTATTATACAAAACATATGCGTTGAAATATTGAACTTGACTCATTCACAATTTATGATTATTAACGTTGACAGTTTACGAGTTAGATAGTAAATGTAGTCGTTGTTGTCACTGCATTGTAAACCTAATCGATACGATGATTGCTTAGAATTATAACTAAAAAGTATTTGATGTTTGCAAACTGGTGTTTACGTCTGATGCTTGTATTATAGTGTGAACGTTTGTGTAATCATATGCTTTTGCGACTAGACTGTAAATATAGCCCATTAATATAATGGTTTTGCATTATTCTAACCGCGCGGAAATTTACTGATACAGATCTTGACATTACGGTGGTAGATAGTAATATATTTTTGTCTTTTTATTAGAATGTGAATATGTCTATTAAAGATAATTTTACATACGGTTGGATTGTATGTTGACTAAGATACAATACTGCTTGTGCCAAACATAAAAAGTAATTTGCCAAGATATAGAAAAACGTTGACGACTAAATAACAAGAATTGATAAGCACCGTCACTTTCAATATTTAAGACAATTTATTCTCTTGTTGTAAAATAAAAAAGCATCCAAATTATGACATAGTTATTGAATGAAGCGCTTTATTTTTTCCAAAAACGGAGCAAAAAACAGACAAAAATAATATCGTATAAGTTGCTAAAAATTGATAAACAAATATCAAATGCTAAATTTTTCTGTTTTGAATAATTCGGTAGTTGGCAGAAATTTAAAGGTGTAAACAAGATTAAATTGTGCAACTCAAAAATTGTCTTACGGCTGACCACTAAAATATTTGCTGTAATCTTGCGACTCCTAAAATTCTCTCCGTAGCAGCAAACTCATCTACGACAAAGCAACAGTCGGTATTGGCATCGAGCTTCGGTAGAGGTTTGTTGATAGTCGTGGCGATCGGTGTGTCAAAAGACTCACCATCCAAGTCGATAATGGCAGGGTCTCCAGGTTCGGCGCTGGTTTTTGTGCTACACCGAGCCACGTGAAGATCGTAGATGAGTTCAATTCCACCCACGCCATCGAGATCAATAAAGCCGCCAATAAATAATTTCTTGTCATTAAACCGCGTAAATTCGAGAATACCGTTAATTGTGTTGCGATTGTAACCAGCCCTCAAACCAGATGGAATACCGGTCGCCTTAGTAGGCAAGTTCAAGGGATTTTCTCCTACTTTAAACACACATCTATGAAGAGACGTTGCATTGGCTGGCGTGGAGTCGGTAAAGATTAGAACAGCTAAGAGGAAAAAAATATATAATGATTTCATTTTTGAATTAAAGTTTCTGTGAGCTTGCGAGTTAACTGTTCAATCGTTGAAAACGCAAGAGAGTGGAACTCAGAACGCAGGCATTTTATAGTTTTTGAACAAAACTGCGCTGAGCGTAAAGAATCTTATCAGGAAGAACAATTATTGGGAAATGCACTTCACAATCTTTGTGTCGAGTACATTTTTGACAAACGTAATAAAAGTGTATGGTAATAGAAAGGTTGTAGTTTTGATGCACAATGATTTAATACAATAGGGGTTAAAAATAACTTACATTGATGTAATGCAAACACAATAATTTACTAACACAATATTAAGTTATGCCCAATAAACATAGTAAAAGTGACTAGTAATAAAAAGGTCGCAGTTTTTGATGCACAATGATTCACTGTTAAAAATAGCTCCATTTATAAATGCCTCTTTAAGGTTGAACAACAAGCTTACGTGCAATTAACAAAGTAATTATTACTAAAATTGTTGCGCAATGGGAAGTCTTTTCCATTATTGGCATACGGGTGTGCTATTCACAGATACATAGTTGCGGTTCTAAGAACAAAACTTTCCTTAGACTTTATGAAAACGTGTCAAAAATAGCTTTTGTAAGCTGTCACAAAAGAACAGCACGTTGAGGTTTAAAACTCGTGTCGTAATAATCTTACATAATATCGGTACTTATACGTCAATACACATATGATATGCTTTAGAAATAAATTTTTGGATTGATTGGGGGTTTTTTTTGGTAATTATAGTCGGCAGATGTGATAGACATAAATTGTTTTGTAAAAAACTTCAGCTAATAGTAACGTAGTAGTAGCACAATCACAATTATGGTAACAGCACACGACAATGAATAGATTGTCTCGGCTCAGTGATGACGCACGTCTGCGATTATGGTAATTACAACAATAAAACTAACAATCATGACAGTTATGGTGAAGCGGAAATCATTACAAATAAAAATAGGAAAAATCGGTATAACGCAGCTACTGTAACGATAACTTGTACTTCCTATGGCTTACCTTGTATCAATTATTGTTATTGTTTTGATAAAGCCGAAGATGTATAGCCATACATAGATGCTGTCTCAATGGCACGGAGTGTTCCTGGTGTAAATAGTCAGATTTTGCTATTCATAAATTTGTTTCGGAATTATTTGATTGGTTACAATTGGTTTGCATAGTTAATGGAACGTCATATTTGTTATTGGTGACATAATATATATCGGAATCTCAATCCCGACAGGTTCTTGTGCACCATTCGTTTTTGTTCTATTGTCAGTATATGCAATATAATGGACGCAAAAAGTTGTTTATATTATACTTGAGCCATCCATTTATGGTAGTCTGGGTTTTTACTTTCTATTCCGTATCAACACATTTTGAAACATATGACAATCTGGTTTAATATGGGATAGCAGGCATCTATAACATTTAAATATGTCTTTTGTATAGTTATATGTAATAGCGGTCTACAGCATGTCAAACCTAACTCGCGCTTCAGGCTTATTTGCCCACAAAGTGTGATAACTGAATTAGAGCAGGCAGAAACGCTATGAGCTTAACGTAATGATATAATAACATATTAACTAGATTTACTCAGACAGAAAATGCCAAACTTGTGGCCGAGAATGCTGAGCTTAAGCACGAAAACTCAAAACTGAAACAGATTATAGAAGAAATGCTGATTTAAAGCCAAAATCATGAAAGTGGGACGAACCGTTAATAAATTGAGAAACAAAATCAGACTCTTACTGATATCTCGCAGTTCCAGTTTGTTCATCATTGCCAATAATATTCCAATTATCTTCCCCATTACCTATCGAGGACCACTCTGATAAGGAATATAGCCCCTCAGTGTAAATCAGCTAGAAACTGAGCCCATATCACCAGAAAATAAGGTGGTCGATGAATTCGTGGATTCAATGTATAAGGAACAGGTTAGTAATGATATAATGCAGAGCATTAGAGGAAAAAAAACTTCGAGATCAAGAGCTACCCTCAACTTCTGAGAATAATATTTGCCGTAAGTAAAGTCTAATACAAGAAAAATGCCATCACAAATCGTGACAATCGACAAAAAAACTTTGATATTAATATAGAAACGAAAGAACATTTATCGCAAGAAAGTCCAGGGAGCAAGTCTCCAAATTATAACATTTCTGATTCTGAGCTCGAAAATGAAATTAAAGATTTTATATCTATTACTATTCGCAAACCCACAGTTAAAAATTCTGTTGCTAATAATAATGTATAAATCGCAAGATATACTATTACTTTTTTTTTGCTCATGACAGAAATCTGACACCGTCGTCATAATCTAGACTAAGTGAAGTGGAAATAACATAAAATTAGTTATTTCCACTACTCGCGTTGTAATAGAATTGAGTAAAATTTTAAGTAACTTTGCAGGTAAGTAGACAATAACAATAAGTTTTTAAAGTCAAACGTCCAATTTTCAGGAAAATATAATAAAATATTTATGCTAATAAGATATAGTACAGTAGGTTTGCCTAGATGTATAATCATTTTTATACTTTGTTGAGCGCTTGCTTTTTTTATTTTCAGTTAACTCAGCAAAGGCAAATTATACCTAACCAATAACATCAGAATAACTATATATCCCGCGTTAATTTCACTTTTTAGGTCAAAGATTTGTTTATTCGACTCGTATGGGCATATAGTGTTTACAAACATAGTATTTGATTGAAGAAGGAAGCTCTGAACAAACCCGTAATCACAAGTTTATTCAAAAACTTTGTGTCACTAAATCACAAGACAATTGATAACGTTAATATCATAGAATGACTGTATTTACACCAGCAAGTAACTAGTTGTTTGTCTTCATACCTGCAGCTGAATCTAAATCATAACTATTTCTCGGTTTAGGCAAATCTCCAGTATGTAAGAGTTTACTAGAGTATTTACTCTCCTTTTCAAAACGTGATAACGGCTTTACATCATTATGATATATAGTATTCCACACGTTGTCACTATATTTAGCCTTTCCTATTTCTTCAATAAGCTTGTTAATGTCACCAAAAAGTGTAAATGCATCAGGACGCTTATCAGGATCAGCATCACAACACCGCTCGGCAAATTTCTTGTATTCCTCTGGCGCAGAATCA
>CAJVPJ010001259.1:0-11056 GCA_910592205.1 Paraglomus occultum | reverse complement strand
CCCGAGTAAAGTACCCCTCTAAAAAGTGGGAAATGTAAAATACCCGGGGTACTTTAGTCAGTGGTCTACGGTAATATATTATACCGAGTAGTACTATCAAGCCATAACAAACATGGATTTTATTGTACATGACGTCCTTTTCAAAAAGTTTGAAAATGAAGCTGAGCGAGGTGATTATCTTGGTTGATGTTATGAGAATGGAACTGGAGTAGATAAAGATAAACAAAAGGCAGTTGAATGGTATCAAAAGGCAGCTGAACAAGGATATGCAAATGCACAATGTAATCTTGGTGTGTCTTATGGTAATGGAACTGGAGTAGAAAAAGATGAACAAAAGGCAGTTGAATGGTATCAAAAAGCTGCCGAACAGGGATATGCTGACGCACAATCTAATTTGTCAATTTTTTAAACATAATTTGTTAACATTTTTAAATTTGAATTAATGCTTGTGTTATTTTTTGAAATGCATCGATTTTTGTTTGATGCGTACTTGTGCCCCCACCATACAGCAAGAAATTCTCATCTGTAGTATAGCATAACGTGATATTGATGATGCTTAATATCATGACATTTATACGAAAAACATACTGATAGCCGTTGAAAGCAGTTTTCGTTACAAGCTTGCTAACCTAAAATATTGATTTCGATGACAATGTCCAGATGTATCAGAAGAATAGAAGCAGAGTCCGTAGATTAGTTTTGGCGCTTTAACGTTGCTGTCATACATTGTTGATTTAATGCATGGTTTGTGCATTTTGGTTAACATCCAATTAGCATTTGCTAGAGAGTTATCAACTATGGAGATTTTAATTTTGGTAATATATAAATAGACGAGTAAATTGAACACTAACCCGTAAATTTGATAGGAGCTGACATTTTACTGAAGGTCACATAAAAGCTCTGGAGAATGTTTCAAACATTGCAAGTTGAGATTTTATGTAGAACAGCACATACTTACAACACCTATGTGGATTATTCCGGTCAGTTCTATGTAATGTGCCATGTTATTCCAGAAAACAGATTTAAATTATTATTTTACTATTTTATTGCTCAAATTATTAGCGATTGTAAATACTGTAACTGTGAAGCAATTAACAAATTTCATTGAAGCTTATATTAACAAAAACTATTAACCTACGGGTCAATTTATGTTGGGCAGATGAAATATAATAAAAACATGTTAATGTGTAATTAAAAAGTTAAAATATTGGAAGAATATTACCCGTTCTATTTTTTAGAAGACATCATCCGTTAGTTTAGACTTCAATTTATCCTGTGACGTATCGAAACGAACAATACACTATTTTATGCTTGGGTTCTCCTTTTAATATAGCAAAAAGAAGTATTCATCGTAATGTAATTACATAACAACAGATGGCGTTTCGGTGCGGTGTATACTTACAAAAGTATTTAATCATAGCAAAACCTTGAAATTAGCAGTTGGGAGTTTAAAAGAACGAATTGTTACAAAGAGTCGCGTCCTTGACAGTGCCATCAGATGACGGGATGGCATATACGATAACGATGGGTTGCGGAAATGCAATAGAAATATCGGTACAAAATGATCGGTTATAGAGTCAACATAAAGACAAATTATGTATGGTTAAATTTATGACAAGTGAGAGTTTATTAGATACTTCACTAATGGAGTAAGCAATAACCATAATAAACCGCTTTTATTATTGAGAGCTCTTTTTGAAGTATTGTGGACAAAATCTAATTTTTACGTCTATTAAAAAATAGCATAAAGAGCGCATTTACGGACCACTGATGTCAGCACAAGTAGTGTAAATAACTTTGTCCAAAGCTTGACACAAACCAATAAAATTTGACGTTTAAAAGCATCAAGATAAAAACAACGCTACATCAACGACGGTTTGGTAGACATATGGGATGGATAAATTCCATTGTTAACGGTGTATCAAGTATTTAAGATTATGATACGTACCGACATTAGCTCTTTTAAATGTACGCTTTTTCATTAAAATTATGTCTGGTATGGTATATTGTTTGCTTTATCTAAGTTACTGAATTTAGATTAATCATTAAAAAGTTGGTTTTTCACCAGTATTAAACTTGACTCTAATAAACGACTAACTATAAGATTTCTGTTATTGTTAATGTCGTAATTGCAAGCTAGTAGCCCAGCGTGTCTGTAGTTAATTTAGCAAGACTGTGCGAGTTATCTGACTTGAAAACAACACTTGGTCGCATTTTCGAATGCTAATATTTATCAGTAAACACAACTATTCGTTCAATGGCCACACATAGAATTTCTTATTAGAGAATTTTACTATTTGGTGAACACAACGAATCTTTAATTCAACACTAGACAATATATGTTATTAGAAGACAGTAACGTATATCAGACGTTGTAAATTAAATAAAGCATGTTTATTTCACGTTGCGAAAGTTCTAAAACAGTTTAATAGCAATATGATTCAAATTTTATTGCGTTATATACATACGTGTTAATTATGCGGTAGCGTTAACTAATATATAAACCGTCACAACGCATAGAGCCATTAACAGGATGTTTGTACGTGCTATGATAATTTGTAGCACAGTAACTGCTGAACTGATGGAATGAATTCAAACAAAGAAAATCCTTTACGTCACTCCATATCGCAGAAGCAGCTTGAAGTTATAACGTATATAGAAAAGTCAGCGTTAGTTAAGAACGATATGTCGGCAGTTTTCTGTCTTTCTGAGATGAAGCACGCTGTTATCACAAGTAAGTAACAACTTAAAATTTTAATCCTGACTCGCAATTAGGTTTACAGTTCTCTTTAGCGTCAGTACTATTATTTCTTCGCTTTAATTGGGAATTTCTGACTCTTGAAATTTATTGTGTTTACTTTGTCACTGCTCCCGCCAGTTGAAGATGAAAACATCTTTTATTTATGGTTTTCAAATAGTAATATTCTCTTCGATAATAAACCCGTAATTTAGATTTCATAATAAATATTCACAATGGGCAAATAGAACTATCGAACAGACGATGGTCATGCATCGCATCTTACATGGTCTGTTACCAATGCAATTTATACAGTTCCTCTTTGCTCAATTCCAAAAAGTGTATGGTTAAGCTATATTCGATAAAGCAGATGACACGCCCTATCATCGACGCAGCAGATTCATCATTTTCGCTGAAACACATTTTCTAAAACAACCCTTCCATGGTCTGAATCTTCTGCTCAATCGGCCTGTAATCTTTCGCATTACCTGCAGACTCCGTGCCAACAATGTATACCCTCCACGTATTCCCCGTACGCGCAACACTACACATGATGACGGCCTTTGAGTGTTTGACATTGTTGAGCTCATATCTGCACAAGTTCTTATCGGGATGTTCTTTATCTATTAGACTGAACCGTGGAGTCTTGTAGCATCCAATGGATGGTGAGTTCCATGCACTAAGGATAAAATACAAGTGCGTCACGTTTTCGGGTAATTCGTACAGTTTGGACGTTATCTGATGGTGTCCTATGTGTATTATGATATCCGACATAAGTCGCTAGTCACGTATCCACAAAAATATCAGTGGTTTTTTTTTGTTTGCAATATGATTCATATACAAAATCACCTCTTCTGTTCGTACGGTCAAGTACGTCACCGGAATGTCGGGTATTTGCAAGAGTTGGGTAATACGTGGATCGGTAATCGTATTGGCGCCAGAATTTATTACCAGTGTACAAGAAACAAGTCCCATCGAGGTAGTCGACTGTATGGTCGTCCGGGAATCCCCAATCTAAATCAAAGATCAGGTCCTTAATAGTTTCTTTTTCCGAAATTTCGTAAAGAATAACCATCAATTGTATGTGACTATTGGCTCTAATGCCATATTCAGCAAGTCTTTTGGGTTCATTATCGGTATTATCCTGTAAGCGTATGAGAACGATGGTTGAGTCTAAACAATACTCGAAACAATAAATACTCTGCTCCCAATTATCATTCCTCACCCAACCTTGAGCTCTTCACCGTTGTACACCAATTTTTGCTTAGTGATTTCTATTTTCTTTTTGTCACGAATCGCTTGTCGTAACTTCACTACAGTAGTCACTTCCTCGTAATTGATTACAATCTTTTCTCCGTTTAGTAAGACCACATATATATTCCCGCTTGGAACAATCTCCTCATTATTGCCGACATTTTCAATGTTTGCAAGGTGCCGACGACCAAGTTTATCGACATTCAACTTGAACGGAGCCTTATCCAAACGTTGCTTCCATCTCACAGCTTCTTCGTTGTTAAGCGCCGCGCTACATTGCGGACATTGATACTCGTTTTCATTCTGATTGTCTAGTAATTGGACCAGACACTGGACACAAACAAATCATGCAAGTTACAATGTTGATTAACACAAAACACGAATGTAATGTTTTGTTTATTACCCGCAAACAATGCAACGATACGTGGGTACAACGCTCAGTCACAGGAGACGATGGAAATTCATTTGACAACTTGTCGACCTGACACTGCGAGCATTTCATTTTTCGAGATGTTGGGTCAGGGGGGTGGGGAGGGGGGAGAAGGGACGTTATCTTATAATTGGACCAAATCTGAGTCATTTGACCAAGCCTCACCCGCATCTGGGAAAACATTGTTAAAATATTCACACCCTTTGCCCTGTCACATGTGACGGTTTGCTTTGTTTGTTAAACAAACGTCGCCTATTATCATTCTGCCCTCATAAAGTAAATATACACTGTTCCCTATATCAGGAATGGTTCCGTGTAACTCCGATAAGTTGAGCCCTTATTCCAATACGCCAACAATTGCAGGTTGGGGTTCATCTCGGTTTGGGGGTGGGTGAAAAGAACGAACGCTCCCCCCAAAAATCACCGATTACCGTTTGTCGGAATATTGGAGTTACAAGTCCGGTTTAGGCGTATAAAGCTCCAACTCATTTTTTTATTTTGACGATTTCTTGTTCTCTGGCCGTGTTCCTTATGAGAATAGGCCCTTTAGAATTTGATACTCTATTATCGTAAAAAAAAATGTCTTCGAGTGACGACTCTCTAGATATCGTAGCGTCTTCTCCGGAAGCGCCAAGTTCTAATGATACCACGCCACGGAACGAGTCCTATGTCCTCGTTACCCCGCCTCCTAACGACACACAACAAGATACTAACTCGAACGTAATTGAAGCCGATAATTCAAATAGTCAACTAACGCAGTCGGACGAGTCACAAGAACTCGAACAAGCCAAAACCGAAGACCCAGTAATTGTAGACGTGAGCAGTGCCTCTGATAGTTCCAGCGAAGGTGGCTCTTCGTCCACAGACAGAAAGGACGATTCTTTCGTGCACCTATCTGACGATTCTGAATCTCATGGGTTGGCCGCAGTCGGCTATAATATTAGAATTGGTGCCAATAAGGCGTCAGACGTGGAACGTGATAAAAGATTGGCCGACGTTCAAAAATCTATGCGTGATTTTCTCTCACACGCCATGGCTGACGACGAAGATGACACGCAACAATCTGAAACAGATCTGTCTTCACCGCGTTCAGCAGAATTTCATAAAGATGACACGCAACAATCGCCAAAAGATCTTGCTTCACCACCTTTAGCTGAATTTCATCAAGATGACACGCCGCATTCGCCAAAAGATCCTCCTTCACCACGCTTAGCAATATACCGTGAGGACAATGACCATCAACAAGAAACGGCAAATTCGTCGGAACGTTCTTCGGTTGATTTTACTGGAAAGGAAGCAGATCAGTCCTCTTCTGGTTCACAAGAAACGGATACATTCTTGGTCTCCAAGCACAAGTTATCCGATTCTAATGATTCTACGCTGCGCGAAAATGCAAGCGACGCAAACAATCGCGTGTCTGTTCCTAGTGGTTCGAATACACAACATGAACTGAATTTGCATAAACAGCGATTCGATGGATCCCAGATAACTGAAGAAGACGAGGGAAAGCGGTTAATTGAAAAAGAAGCAGCGAAGAAATTTGTCCAAAAGGATGCTAAATCGATTGAACGCGGAGCGACGGCGTATTCTGGCGAAGAGGATACGGGACACATTGAACAAACACCGGAGGAAACTACTGACGAGAAGAAAACAGACGAAAGTGAACAGAGATCAATAGAAACTTCTAACCAAGGGACAGCTAAAATGGAAATGGAGCAAATTGCACGTGGAACGGAGGGACAGTTTATAGAGGAAATTGTACGGGAAGCGCAAGAACAGGCGAGGCGAGGTGAACGGGGAGCGGGGAAGGCAAGCCAAGGGGATTCTCATGGCTACGATGTAGACACAGAACGTAATCAGATACGAGGAGCAGGAGCGAATGAGCAAGCGAACCAAGTGGTATGGGGAATGGCGAGACAGAGAGATTCTCATGGCTATGATCCAGACACAGAAAACAACGCCATATCACGTGACAATGACGAAAACCGAGGAAATGGGTCGAAACATGCACGGAAATCTTCAAAAGATGGTCAAGAAGATACTTATAACGATGATATATACACAGAGGAGAAGACGAATGACGAAAAAAGAGCGAGCAAGCAAAAGATTCGGAAAGTTTCTACGGGTGCTTCGAAAGGCGTGCCTAATATTGCTGGCATGATAGAAGATGATGATGATGCTGTTGAGTCAGCTACTCACAACGAAGTGCGCAAGGAACCTAATATCAAGGATGATACTAAAGGCAAAGATCGCGAAACAGATTCCGATTTTAATCCAATGCGAGGTCCTACGGGAGTAAGTCAACCTGTTCAATCTTACGCAGCGGTAGCAGGTAGAAACAGGAAACCCACCGAAACGGGAATGGCGAGTGAGAATTACGGAAAGAAAGATTCCAGGAAACGGCCTCGACTCCCGCCTCAATATCAGGATTCTGATGAAGTCGTTACTACATTTCACGTGCATATGCCTAAGGTGAAGGACGTCGACGTCGTCTGTGTTCTCGGTAATATTGATGAATTGGGCAATTGGGATGACGCAAAAGTCCTCCTTAGGAGATATAAAAATTCGAATTATTGGTTTTCGGACCCAGTGAGAATTCCGACGTATCGATTTGTACACAACATTTTGTATAAATATGCCATAGTTTCCAAAGGCGGAGGTTTGCTGAAATTCTGGAGTAATAGTGCTTCTTCTACTTTCGAAGGCTATGACGACAGAGATAATCGCGAACTTGATCCCGAAGAAAACCAATATGACATCTGGAAGCGGAATTATAAATACCCTCTTTACGAACGTGATATTTCTGAGTCGTTTTGCTTCCCTGCGCAAATATTCGAAACGATCACCGAAGTTAACTTCAAGGCCAAGCTTATGGACTACCTACGGGTGTTCAAGAAATACAGAAATTTGTGTCAGAAAACTGTGGATGTCGAATTTATCAGCAACTACGCTTACGACGCAAGACAAGATGCACAACGTGTTTTCTTATGTATACTGCTTGGTTTGCTTGCGAAAAACTCCCATTATGGTTCCGAAGTTAGACTCAAGGATACATTTCCATCGGCCGACTTGTTGAATTCTCTTAGTTTTATAGATGGTGACGACACACTTACTAAGGATGCTATGGATCTGCTACCCTACGCTGTTCGCGTGTTAGTCCGGCATAACTGGTACACTTCAGCTTCTTTTGAGTGGATGGGAATGTTTGAAGTAGCAACGTTTATCGATCCGAAATATTCGTTCTTGGAGTCAGTTAAACTACGTGAACTAAACCCAGATGAGTCGGATCGTTTCTGCAGATGTCTTGTTGAGCAGAAATTTAATATAGAAAGGGAGAAAGATATCCAATATATTCGAATATTTAGAGTAAGTACTATTAATTTTCCGCTGCATAGTTTCGAATATGATACTAATGTAATGTATATCGTTAGTCTTTTATTGAAACCGCCGCCAATATTCGAATTTTAGTATTTCTATGGAAGGAGATGATTAGACCAGACATGAAGGCTAGTGAGCAGCCATTAAGAATGAGTTGGATAACACGTCTGAACGAAATAATTAAGATGGATAATGCAACAAGGTTGCGTGTGCATTTGTACGAATTGCCAGACGATCTAGATATTGAATTCCAGTCATTGTTCATTAAACATATTATAAATTTACTCAATGGACAAAGATCAAAATGGGATAGAGACAATGTTAAGGAATTTGTTGCGTTGTTCGAGGATGACAGACTATTATGGACGTCAGAAGACAGAATGAAAGTGTTGAATTCGGTATCTACTTCACAAAACATGGAAATATTGGATGTGTTCGTGGACCTACTTCGGATAGTTCTGAACAAAATTCATTTCGATGCAAAAATGAATACAAGACTCGGTGAATATTGCACACAGTGGTTCGAACGGGTAATAAGTCAAATAAAGGAATTACGTAAACGCTCTCGTACCAATGGGTATAATTATGTATATACGGTATATAAACGACTTTCCACCATTTATCCAGTACTCGAAGATCGACGGACGATTAAAAACGAACTATTAAATATTGCTGACGAGCAGATCGCTCCATTTGAAGAAGCTCAAATTTATGCTGCAGTTAAAGATATAGGAGACTTGCAAGTGAAGGAGATTTTGAAATCTTTCAACGCAATTGTACAAAGAAAGCTTGGGCAATCTTCGTGGAAGGCTGATGAACGTTTACTAAAGAAAATTAGACAGATCTGCGATTGTGACGGCAAACAAATTCGAGTCCCTAATGGGTGAGTGATAATGTAAACTTACTTTCATCGATCTTTTGCTTGTGTTATAATTCAGTGATTCGATCCTTTTTATTATAGTTTCTGTGAAGATATTCTGTTCCATATTTTGACCAAGTTGCAAGAAAGCGCTTCTTATCAAGAAGCCGACGAAATCAGCGACAAATTTCACCAGAGCTTGTTAGGTTCTTGGAAATTTTGGGTGAGCGTGTTGACTGCCACGGGTTGTGTAAACCGTATTAAACAACAACATCTCTATTGTGAGAGAGTTAGAAGAGCTATTGAAGACTTGGCGGAGAAGCTAGAACGTCAACGCGTTACAATTAGCATGCTTCAACAACTTCTTCTTTATCCGGACCAAGATCTCTGCGAATATTTTGGCATTCTGGACCATTTCGATGATGGCCAACAGTCCTTTTCCATTGAACCGCGGACTATTCGACACTTCCGGGAAGTATTTTCTGGCTTCCAAAAGACGTTAAATCAACTCAGTACATTTTACGAGAAATTTTGTCAGCGAGATGCCAGAGTAACTAATGCTGAAGATTACCTCAATGATATTGCTAAAAGAAGGGATTCGCTTGGCAAGATTCAATACAAAGATATTTTGTTAGAGGAATATTGGGCCATTCATCAATCAATAACTGACGTTGCAGAACGCATATATCCGTATCGTAATTCGAGAACCTTTGCCAACGTCTTTGAGGAATGTTTGAAGGAAGAGGAAGAATCGGAACCTTTGACAGTAGAAATAGTAGCTCAGAAAGTTACCGAGGCAGCATTCAAAAAGTATAATGAAAAAAGAGCTGCTTATAAAGACTGGGAAAAGTTAACGTGCGCTCAAGCAAGTCCATTGTGGGCAAACGTGAAAGATGTCAGACAGGAACTGGAATTAATGTCAAAGGGCATGAAATGGAAGCCTTCACAGGATTTGATGAAATCGATTAAAGTACTGGCTGAAATACCCGAATGGAAAGAGCGATTACGATACCTAATAGATGTATTGGATATTTTTGCAGTCGTTGATGACGGAGAAGAAACATTTTCGACGATGCTGGCTGGCTTAGAAAAAGAAACAATGCCGTTAAAAGATTTAAAGAAACTGATCTTAAAACTGGAAAAGGCAATCAGAGCTCTTAATGATGATTGCTGGAAAATAATCAAAGAAATAGCTGCCGCTCGCGATTTATTGATTTGGCTTGACAAAATTGGATCGGATGATTTAAAGAACGTAATTAATGGAGTTGATGACCACTCTGACGAACGTTTGATCCAGGAGGATACGGTTTCTTCTCTTATGGAAATCAAACAGTTTTTGGCTCCACTCAAATCGGTTGATGGACAATCTCGAGTTCTGGGATTTTTAGAAAAGCTCCGCGAATTGACTGACAAGAACAAAGTACTCGCGGAGAGAATTTCTCTTTGTAATGGTCATCGTTCTGCACTAATGAATATGTATGAAAATATTACAAATAGAGGCGAAGTTACGAAGGAGCGTATAAAAAATGCTGCGACAAAGGGAGTTTACGTATTTAAACGCGATAAGGATGAAGATCGGTGCTCTGTTGAGATGTCTTACGAAACAGAGAAGAAGGGTAGTAACAAATACGACTTGACTGAGTTACAAGATTTGCGAGGTCGGGCTTTGCTCATCGCCAAGCAGGAAATGGCAACTTCCGCTGTGAAGGACATTCGAGATCGTTCCGAGTCCGAAGAGGATCGAGCAGATGTTGTGATGATGGAGTTTGTTAATCAAGTAGACTTGGTGCATCAGATTATTAACTTTGCAACAAAGTTAATGGAATTGGGACATTTCTTTTATCGAAAGTTTCAGGCTGTGACACGTACCTCTAAAGAGATGTCAGCTATACTTGGTCAATTGCAAGATGACTTAAAAACGTGGCAAGTATAAATTCCGTGAAGCCATGCCCGTTATTTATTACAATTCTTATGTATGTATAATTTAATTACTATTAATATTTTCTACAGGGAGGAGATTGTGGAAGATGCGCAAGAGGATTACTATTACCTGACTTTTTACCCTGGAAGACATATCTTGAAGTTTTATGACTATTTCGTTCAAGATGCGCCAGCGAACAACGAACTCAGACAAATTTGCGAAACGCTGATACATTTTGTGAATCCTGATGCTCAGCTGCCATTACCTGGTGAGATTGTGAAGGTGGATCCAGACAAAGGAAACTACAAGGAAGTACTGTGTGATATTGGAAAAAGACTTTCCGCAATCTTTGAGGATGAGGCTGTTACTGAAAGAAAGATTAAGCCTGATATCGTAGAATCAGTCGTTTCTGACATTGTACGAACTGGAGAGCTGTTTGTAGCAGCATGTAATGACAAGTTTCGGGTTCCAAACATT
>CAJVPJ010001258.1:0-11057 GCA_910592205.1 Paraglomus occultum | reverse complement strand
TATCGGCGTCCCCTACCACTGACCTGTAACGCATGATAATCGCAATCTTCACGCCTCACAGAATCGTAAGCCAGCATTCAATATACGCATGCATGCCTAATACACTCCATATACAAATAAACTTTGTTTACTTCCCTATTGCCTTATCGTTTTTTATAATATGTGCCATCTCACAACCTAAAAAGTTGAGTTTACGAAATTATTATTTTGACAACTTGTATTCATGCTAACTTCTGTGGTAATACCATTGGTATTCATAGTGCCTAATATTTATATAGATAGAAAAATTAACAGCTTATCATATAAAACAAAATATACATGCTGTATAAACTCACCAACCAGAATCCGCGGCTAGTCTTCTGCGATGTGATATTCATAATCCCGAATGCGTGTTGCCTTATTGTCTCGAGATTAAAAAAAACCAAATATTAATATGAATTGATCGCTCAACAAGAACAATGGCAGTACTATAAACTATACTGTCTATTTTTGTTGAGTTGGAGAAGTATGAGTGGTCATAAGCCCTCATACATCTCAAGGCAATAAGTGCGAGGGAAGTGGCTTGGTCCAGCGACGCATCACTGGACTGTGGAACTTGACAATTCGCAATCGCCAAGTTGCGGGTTCAACCAAATACATGCGGAATAATCCCTCAGTTTATCGGCGTCCCCTACCACTGATCTGTAACGCATGATAATCGCAATCTTCACGCCTCACAGAATCGTAAGCCAGTATCCACTATACGCATGCCTAATACACTCTATATACAAATAAACTTTGTTTACTTCCCTATTGCAGTAACGTCATTCAAGATACGTTTGAAGGCTGGCTTCTTCCAAGCCATAAAAGTAATCGACTATATTTGTTTGATAATAACAGAACTTTAGTACGAACAATCGCGTCCCGGCGGCGCGAGGTAGGAAAAAAATTACAAAACAACCTATTTAACAGCTACTAAAGGTATAGAGAGTAACAAAAATGATTTCGGCAGTCGACTTAAAAGTGCGAGTTATTTGTTTACACTTTAGTTAAATATACAAAAATCCTTCGTTACTACTTACGCTCAGACAAAAAGTTGTTGTAAGCGACACGCATTATCAAGAGAGGCGTTGAGGGTGGGTGTAGAGGAGAGAAGCGTGTGTAATTATACTCGATTACGTGTCGTTATATACGCAATAAGGGTGTGAGTCTGTGACACATCATTGCGGATTGTTCTGTATGAAAATTTTTTCATTGGCTGACAGTCAAGAGACAGTGACGATGATAACAACAACGTAACCTGTTATGGCACAGCCGCAGCCACTTTATTTAATCAGACTGGTATTTGCGGCTTTAGTACTTTATTTTATCTATGTTTATGAAAGTTGTAAATAATCTTAGTTGGTGAAATAGTCGACAAGTTTGTCGCATAAAACATAACTAAATCAGTTTGTTAACAACATGAAAACTTTAGTCGAAATCATGAGATAGATGTTCTGACGTATTCAAAAACGAAAATAATAACGCTTTTGCAAGATAACCTGTCTCACAAATGAGTAGCAGTCAATCCCCGGAGTAAGATTGTTTAATCTCAAGTAAAAACTATAAGCTAAACTAGCTAATATTGAATAGCAAAGGTGGAACTGTGCAAATGCAAAGTGTTATTTTCGGGATAGACCTACTGTGCAGTGTTTATAATAATTATTTATGATACAATGACGACGTTTGTATATATTAGAATTGCTGCGGTAAAAACTTTAAATAGTTTATTGTCTTATTATACAGTTTATGACAGTACCGATCCCATCTAACAATTTAAAATTAAAATCTCATAAAGCAAACGCGATTAGCTGCGTGATTACGATTTACTGGCCATTATGTATGCATGTGATAATAAATATTCCCAATTGTCTACGTTATATGTTACACGATGTCCGTACTACATTTAGAGCACCGCCGATGCAAGCTTGCATTCAATGTTAACAATGTCTCAAACGTCTGATACTTCGTACAAAGAATGGTTAGAAGCAAGCATTCAAGAAGGATCAATACACTGTTATGCGGAAAGTGACATAAAATTAGACTTGCCACATATTGGATCGGTGTATAAAGCAACGATAGAACATAATGACAAAACGCAGAACATGACTGTTGCGCTAAAGATGTTGTCTCCGAAGAAACGTGAAGATAATGAAGAAGATTTGCACCAGCAGTTGGTCAGAGAGGTTGCTATATAGTCTTTCTGCTATACTTGTGTACATTTATGCTTTGTAATAGATTAGACTAATATAATAGTTTACATTGAATCCTACATTCAGCTGAAGAACCACAACGAAGCAAATAACCATCCCAACATTATTTGCTTTTTAGGTGTATATAAAGGTATGACCAGTCAATAGTAACTTCCTTGACTTAATCGTTAATTGTAAGTAACCATTTATGTTAACACATACAGACCACAATGACAATTATCATATGATTTTCGAACTGGCTGACGGCAGCTTACGTGAGCACCTGGAAAGACACTCCAACGATTTAACTTGGAAAGACAAATACAAGCTGGGCTTGGAAATTACCAATGGACTAAAACATTTACATAAACTTGATATCGTTCACAAAAATTTGGTATTTATCGCAAGTGTTAGTTTATAATCATCCAACTCACACTAGAACTTCAACTGACGCTATATGTCTGTTCAATCTAGTCATCTAGTAATATTCTTATCAAATCGGGTGTTGCCAAGATAACCGACTTTGGCTTATCAAGCGTGTTGAAACAAGCGATATCTAAATCGTGTGACAGAGAAGGTGCGCTCGCATACAAGGATCCGTTACATTTAACAAACATGTCAGAATGCCTCGGAAAGAAATCCGACATATTTAGTCTTGGTGTAATATTTTGGGAAATATCGTCTGGAAAACTTCCATGCGAAGGACGTACCGAAGTAGATGATATTTTTGCGTATAGGCTCAACGGCTTTCGTGATCCACACTTTCCCGGAACACCCAGAGAATATGTCAGTCTATATTCAGAATGTTGGGATGATGACCCTAATAAGCGGCCAGTCTGTGAAAAAGTTTACAAAATATTAAAGTGTTGTGACGAAATCAACAATTTTAACAGATCGTTGGAGATCGAGCCGAACAACGCATGGTTATTGAGCAGAAGGGGATCCGTCTATCGAGATCTAAAACGATACGATGACGCACTAAATGACTTTAACAAATCATTGCTGATCGAACCGAATAGTGCATGGGCATTAGGCAGAAGAGGGGGTGTTTGTCTCGATCTGAAACAATACGATGACGCACTGAATGATCTTGACAATTCGTTAGAGATTGAACCGAATGATTCATGGACGTTGGGTAGGAGGGGAAACGTCTATCTCGATCTAGGACAATTCAACAATTCGCTAAACGATCTTGACAAATCGTTGGATGTCGAGCCGAATGATGCATGGGCGCTGAGCAGAAGGGGAGCTGTCTATCGATGCCTAGGACAATACGACAATTCACTAAACGATCTTAACAGATCGTTGGACATCGAGCCAAACAACGCATGGGCGCTGAGAGAACGAGGAGCCGTTTATCTCGATCTGGGACAATATGATAATTCACTGAATGATCTTTGCAAATCGTTAGACATTGAGCCGAATGATGCATGGGCGTTGAGAGAACGGGCAGCGATCTACCTTGATCTAGAACAATACGACAATTCACTGAACGATCTTGACAACTTGTTGGGAATTGAACCAGATGATGCGTGGGCGTTGAGTAGATGCGGAACCATCTTTCGGTGTCTAGGACAATACGTCAATTCACTGGGCGATCTTAACCGATCGTTGGAAATTGAACCAAACAACGCGTGGGCGTTGAAAGAGCGGGGAGTTGTCTATCTTGATCTAGGCCAATACATTAATTCACTGAACGATATTAATAACTTGTTGGAAATCGAGCCAAATAATGCGTGGGCGCTGAGCAGAAGAGGGGCTGTATATCTTGATTTAGGACAACCTGACAATTCTCTGAATGATCTTAACAGATCGTTGGAGATTGAACCAAATGATGCATGGGCATTAAGTAGAAGGGGAGCTGTCTATCTTGATCTAGGACAATACGACAATTCACTGAAAGATTTCAACAAATCGTTGGAAATTGATCCAAATGATACATGGGCATTGAGAGAACGGGGAGCTGTTTATCTTGATCTACGACAACATGATGATTCACTGAAAGATCTTAACAGTTTGTTGGACATTGATCCAAATGATGTATGGGCATTGAGAGAACGGGCGGCTGTCTATTTTGATCTAGGACGATATGATGATGCACTGAACGATTTTAACAAATCGTTAGAGATTGAACCAAATGATCCATGGGCGTTGAGTAGAAGGGGGACAGTCTATCTGATTCTAAAACAATACGACAATTCACTAACCGATTTCAACAAATCGTTAGAGATTGAACCAAATGATGCGTGGACGTTGAGCAGGAGGGGAGCAGTCTATCGATGTCTAGACCAATATGACAATTCACTGAACGATCTTAACAAATCGTTGGAAATCGAACCGAGTGATGCATGGGCGTTGAGAGAACGGGGCGCTGTCCATCGATGTCTAAGACAGTACGATGATTCACTGAACGATCTTAACCAATCGTTGGAGATTGAACCAAATGATGCATGGGTTTTGAGAGAACGGGGAGATGTTTATGCATGCCTAAGACAATATGACAATTCACTGAATGATTTCGACAAATTATTAGAGATCGAACCAAATAATGTATGGGGATTGGGCATGAGGGCCAACATCTATGCTGTTCTCGAACAATATGACAATGCGTTGAACGATATCAGGAAAGCATTGGAAATCGAGCAAGATCATGTACTAGCATTGTCTGTAAGAGGGGACGTCTACAACGATTTCAAAGAATACGATCGCGCGTTATGCGATGTCAACAAAGTATTAGAAATCGAACCGAATGATGCGTATGCATTGAGTATACGGGGACTCGTATACTGTAATCTTGCACAGTATGACAAGTCATTGGAAGATCTCAACAAGGCATTGGAGATTGCACCGAGTTATGATTATCCGCTAAAGAACAGAGGCGAGACATATTGCATGCTCAAACGGTATGATGACGCGTTGATTGATCTGGATAAATCAATAGAGCTTGATCCGGAATATGTCGATGCGTTCATCGTGAGGGGAGATGTCTATCTCGGTCTAAAACAATTTGACAACTCGTTAGATGATCTCAATAAAGCATTAGCGATAAAGCCACGTAACGCGCGTGCGTTGAGAACGCGGGGTAATGTATATTTCGTTCTCGGTGAATATGATAACGCACTGACCGATTTCAACGAGTCATTGGAGATTGAACCAAATGACTCGTTTGCGTTGAGTATGAGAGAAAAGGTTGATGAAATGTTCAAGCATCATAATAATAATAATGCGGATATGTGAAGTGGGTAAATCCGTTTCGGTGATTAACTTATTGTAGATTACGTAATTATTATTTATTCCAAGTCGATTGTGTTGTAATAAACTTGCGTTTATGAATTAGCAAAACGGTAATATGTTTTCGTTTAGACAGCATTAATTAATAAATATAACAATTACATTCAATTGAGTATACATATGATGACAGTTAGTTTAGAATGAAAACTTTCAGACGCAACTAATCTGTTAAACACTGGAAATACTTATATTGAAACTTTTTCTATTCGCAAACAGCTTTAATTTGGTGTTGCGCGCGCGTGCGTGTTAAAGTTTTTGTCTGTCACGCTCCCATAGCTTTAATTTATCGACTTCTCGATATTTCATAGACATTTCTCTACGCTACTTTTAAAGTTTTTTACTTGGAAATAAATACCGACTTTAAAACAGCATGACATTCTGTAGAGCATGGTACGACTCCTAAAGATTTAACTCAATTTTATACAAACATTCTGATATTTGATATACGTTAGTGATTACGTTCAAAGTAAGCATTTCTATACGTCTGAACGCGTTTATCACATTTCTTACAGAGAGTATCTGAAGATTTTAAAAATGCGCCTTGTTCATAGTAAGACATACTTTACATGCGTGCAATAGCCAGATTTCTATCTTCATGTTACAATGTCTCGTCTAAAAGCATTATAATTACCCACTCCTTATTTAGCTGACGCGATCAAACCGGGACATTGAGCACGGTTGCTTACAACATTAATAAAAAATAATACATGTCGAATGCCAATCTAGCTACGGTTAAATGCGTCATTAGGCAATATGTACATAACAATAATAACAGATCCAAGCAGTTGATACATAATTGCTATATATATTGACATTATGTAAAAATTTAATTTTTATAAAGCCGGGCCAGGTTGTAGTAAAAGTATGTTACGTTACAATCTAGTATTAGTCGAGGCAGACATTGAATAATACGGAATATATTAATGCGGCGAACAGCATGCTTTATGTGCTATTACAAATGACAAGTTGAGTCTATATATTGACATTCTGGAAATTGTACTGACAATGCGAATTTGCTAATAATTACTTCTATTGAATAGTTTAACTAGTTGGAAATGATACACAATTAAATATTCATAAACATATAAGTAAATAGTTTACATCATAATATACTATTTATATAAACAAAGCCAATCTCCAATATTAATGTCATTCACTGCTTTGTTTAGTGGCTGAATACTCCTTGAATAAACTTATTTCACAGCTTATTTGCAGTTTATATGAATTTTGTTCAAAGTTTACTCAGCCTTCTAATTAATACCTATTATTGTATGTCAAAATAGCTGATTCTGAAATAAATTGTATAGAATATGTAAGACACATAGAACATTTGATACTAATCATTCCTGAATAAAGTGTGTAGCAACATTTGAGCTGACAGTGGTCAATTTCAGCATCAACTGGAGATGTATGACACTTTGACACAAATTATCTCAGTGACCTTTGTGAACAACAAGAATAAATTCTTGAGTAACAATAATAATACTTAACCAATGTTGACGATTTTGATTTGATAATTTTGAAACTGTCCACTAAATATGATAAATTTACTAGTGAAGCCAAAAATACTGTATTTGGTTGTACTGGAAGAATGGTAGAGGCCAATGATATCACATAGTTGTATGAGAGTAGAATATTACCCATACGTACTATTCACTACTAGATTGCAGATAAATCCCGTTCTGGACGTTTTGCAAAACTATAGTGCGTCTTTGAATAACATTATCAATAATTTTATTAACAGTAATAAAAATTCAAAAAATTGTGCTTAACTCAATTGGAAACTAAAACGGAAAAGCTAAAGTAAAAGATCAAGAAATAAAAAATAAAAAAAAAATGAAAAAAGATATTAAAATTATTTTGCGCTATGAACTTCTGTCATGAAAGCATGTGTTAAATAGTAATAGGTCCTCTCATGCACGCTTACTTGGAGATAGAATAATACTAGCTAACATTGCTTAATAATATCTTTATATAATCTACATATTGACATACATTCCAACCTGACATACAGTATGTCAATTTAGAATCGACATATTAATATGTCTATTTAAATTAACATAAATCCTAACTGACATACGTTAATTTGGAATCGACAAATGTCCATTGAGAATTGACATAAATTCCAAATCAACATACAACGATATCAAAGTTAGTTGCTGGTTCAGTAATTTATCCCAGCGATAATAATTGTAAAGCTCTCACGGTCAGATATCTCGCAAGAGAAATTCCCAATTATTTAACGCGAGTGGTATTCAAGTAAATGTTATTCATAATCAGATGTTTGTGACGATAACCATGTATAAGTGTTACTTATTCGATTGTTGAGGATAAACCCTGACGAACAATAAACCATTCGTTTAAAAGTTAGAATGTTGGACACTTTTATACATACTAAAGATAATATTAGACTGTCTCTTTTTTACTTGACACCATTAGTCTTTATGTTGGTGCTGGTTATTAATGCTCACCCACATAGTAAAACTACTATGTTACGAGCCGACTAGAACATATCAGGTTAATATTATGGAAATGTGTTATTTTAAGGAAGTCCGTCTAGTTGATTTTGATCTAGTCAGTATATGATAACCTTTTGATATATTGTGCTGGGATTCACAAGGCGCAAGCATTTGCTCAACGGATACATCTTTTGTTTAGTTATGTTTAGTAT
Source organism: Paraglomus occultum (assembly GCA_910592205.1). Classification (NCBI taxonomy): domain Eukaryota; kingdom Fungi; phylum Glomeromycota; class Glomeromycetes; order Paraglomerales; family Paraglomeraceae; genus Paraglomus; species Paraglomus occultum. The sequence continues at coordinate 2,885 of CAJVPJ010001258.1, read as the reverse complement.
CATTGCATAATTTATGAAATTAAATAATTTTTAGCAAAAGCCTATAGTCTATAAGTAAACTTGCGTCATTACAGTAGTTTCAACAGTATAAATATAACCCATAGGTACATACTGTAGACCACCAAATATCATACTTCTTTCTTCGTCTTTCTCTAATTAAATCCGCAGTTTTTGACGCGTTAAAAGTTACACGCGGATTATTTATTGAACTAACAACTATTTGTTAGATAATCTATATTTTTCAATTAATTAATCGCGAGGCGTTCATTTCACCGACAATTATTTCATCGACAGTACATTTAGTCGACAGTTCATTTGCCGACGGTACGTTTTGCCGACTGTAGACAATTATTTTCATCGACAGTCATTTCGCCGACAGTACATTTCATCGACAGTACATTAGTGTATTTATTATAATTTCGAACCCTTGTACCGTAACATGTCCCATGACTATTATTGATCTTTGCGAAATTTAGTATGCATGGTCAGTGAAAGTTTCGTTTCTGTATCTTTATTCGTTCTTGAACGAATTCATTTACAATATTAACGACTATGATCGACATTGCTAATACGTTGTTTTGCAGATTTTTAAATTGTCAAAAATTGTCTTTACGACTGGTTGTGCAATTTAGTATGCGTATAGATGTGATTGTAGTTATGGTTTCGTTCATAATGTACTGTCGGTGAAATGAACTGTCGGCGAAAAGACTGTCGACTAAATGTACTGTCGATGAAATAAATGAACCGGACCCGTTCTACCACGCGATTATCTTGCAAACATAATTTAAAACTCATGAGCATGCCACACTGCGAACAAATTTTAAAAGCGCCCGTAACCAATAACTTTGCACGTATAATGGTATTTTATCACGGTAAACAAACAATAATGCAAATTATAATTAAACGTAGTCAACTGCTTATTAATTAAGACACAAAATATTAATATACTCTAAATCAAGAACTAGCTATCTCTCTATTATTACTACTACCACAATAATTAGTTTGAATACATATTATTACGCAAATACAGTGGGACCAGCTATACAAGCTTTTTCTTGTTTATCACAATCGCTAAGAGTAACTTTATCGTCCACTGTAATAAGCCAACCACATGCATTGTGCTGCATACTACATTGAGATTTGTGCGCTTCAGCTTCTGTTTTGAATGGTCTTACAACACCATCAATACTGAAAGTTCCGTCAGCATTCTTCTTAATAAATGGCATTTGAAAATCACTACCACCGAGAGGGTTGTCAGCTGCTGGGTTTCCAGTCTTGCCTTTTGGATTCTTTTTTGGTTCCTTTGGCTTATCTTTTGGGTCTTTTGGTTTCTTTTTTGGATCTTTTGGCTTCTTTTTTGGATCTTTTGGCTTATCTTTTGGATCACTTGCGCCACCGTTGTTTGATGCAGCCTTGATTTGGGATAAAACGCCAAGTGGATCAAAGTCTGCATCCAGATTAAAAGCATCTTTAGGCGTATCCGGTTTTGTTGTCGCAGCGGGATCTTGGCGTTGTACAATTCCATTTAGTTCCTTGAAGAATGGTTTTCTGCCACACAAGAAGCTTGGTTTTCCATCCTGGTTGGTATTTCTCTCAGCAGTTCGATATTTTTTTGCGATATCAATTAAATTTTTTTGCCTTCGCTTTCCATCCGCAATCGTTTTATCAGCACCCATTTTTTTCGCAAAGAATACCAAGTGATCTGCCACTTGCTGTTGTCTGCAAGCAGGCTTAGCGGCAAGAAGAGCATTCACGGCTTCGCCGGACAACTGTCCAACTTGTCCGGCAAAATTAGTACCTTGAGCACTGTCGCGCATTTTTTGGTAGAGTGGTTCAACGAAGGCAGAGTGTTCTTGGCCAAACCGACGTTTTTCGAATGGAGTAGCATTTGAAAGAAGGGCTATGCTAAGAGCCACTGTAAAAATTGCAGAAATCTTCATGGTTAAAGTTTGGTTTTAGTGGTGATGTGATTAGGATATGATTAAGATATTAGGTTAATGTGATGGTTGTAATTGAAGAGCAGAAAAGCTAGTTCAATATGCTTTGTGGTTTAAAGAAAGACGGTAAACAGCTGAGCTGGACAGTTTGATTGTTTTATTTAGGAGGAGCAAGCCATCTCTCGGTGTATTTATATCTTTACATGATTCATTTGCGTCGTTAAAATTGATCTAGTTTTTATTGTTTCATTTTAAACGTAATTAATTCAGCTATTGATCATCAAACAGGATGTAGGTGTGACGATAGGTTCGATCCAGATGGCAGTCGAGCTTATCGCATATTGGTAATTAATGTAGCATTGTTGACCACGTTGACTGCGTCGATGATGTCACGTTTAACATTTATTATTGGTATTATTAAATTAATAGTTAAAAGTCACTTTAGGTATCGTTCCCCTACAAAATAATTTCTGTGTAACAATTAATTATCAAATAGTAACACATGGTAACACATTTACATTACATCGCCAATTACTGAATTATGGACCACACTTTTAACGTCGTCCGGCATAATTTCTATATAAAGAGTAATTTTCATCATACAAAACAACATTAATTCCGGTCATAATTGTGTTAATATTAAATAAATACTATATATGGGGATATTATGTACGACGTTAAAAGTGGGGAATCGGCCATTGTTATTAAAGTTATCGATTATATCATATTGTTCAACACACTTAATACAAATGATGAGTCGATCTTTACCATGGAGATTGCTCTTTATAGAGAAACTTATACTGTGTGCGACGTTAAAGATAATATTGCAGTACATTGATATTGCGCTACTTATACTAGTGTATCTATATTTGATCATTCGATTGTTTAGAAACGTGGCTATGCGCATGACAGTTTATGCTATCAATTGGGAATGATATTCGCTCATTG
>CAJVPJ010001257.1:0-11059 GCA_910592205.1 Paraglomus occultum | reverse complement strand
TATAAACATCCCATCTTTGACGAGGCAAAAGCAAAACGCACGTCACTCGAATGACGAGGCAAACGCAAAACACACGTTATACCCACCAAAAAAAAAGTCTGCTGGGATCCCCTGCTGCTGCTATATTAATATCTGACAAATATTTTTTTGATAAAAAATTTTTTGAAAAGAAAAACAAGCTTTTAATATTTTGCTAACACAGCATGCATTCATGTTGTACTCTATTATGTCTTGTATCGGTAATAAAAAATTGCAAAGATACAAATAATTAACTTACAAAATATAGCTTGTTTTTGTTATTACTGGTCGCAAAATCTCATATCGACTATTAGTTAGCCAACGCTAGCGTTAAAGTTTTTTTGAAATGCACGGAGATGGTACTACTGTAGTTTTTTGTTTTTGTGCTATGTAAGTCACAACAAACTTTTTAATTCAAAATGTAGAACGCTCTGGTGCTATAAACTTGTAATATAATAACTATAACTAGTAATCTATTACAATTAATTGAGTAAAATGACGTAAAGTTGTTGTTTACATAGTTCATAATAATTTAAATAAAAAATTTTATGTGTTGTAAAGGCCTATGTTGCAGAAAAATAAATCGAGACAATTCTTTATAACTGAATGTCGAAATCTGATCACAAAGTATCAAATTAATCTAATAAAGATTGGAATTTTTAATTTTATGGTCGTCGCCTCGGACTTGTGCCTAAAAAGCGAATTTTTTTGTTGTCCTGTGTTGATACTAATACGTAGTACACACGGCACTTTCCACGAATAACTGTTGATGTAAATAAGTGCCATTCGTAATAGCCTGCAGTTGATATATAGTTATACTTTTTAATCCTACATTTCCTTTTTTTATGTAATCGGAGAAATGGAGAATGGTTTCTGCCATAACCGATGTGTATAGACGTGAAAAGAGTATACGCATCAACAATAACAACAATGATATTAATATAACCTGTAAAATGTTATTAATACACATGCACAGTAATTACATGTAATTGAAAACGTGATCTCTTTTCGATGGTTCCACGGAGGCGATTGCTATGTTAAAGGCTGAAAAAAATCTAACTTGATATTGACATACTCAGGCACTCAAAACTTTAAGAGCGATTGCCAATATTAAATTAGTTAGAATCACATGCCAGATCAGCAGTGTGCGGGGATTGCAACCCAAATTTGGAAGGCTTTTATAACTGTCTCCAGAAAGCCCTCCAAGTCATAGTTAACCCGTTTTGTAGTTCTTGTCACGGGACTTTGGCTTAAAAATGGGTCATAACGCACATAAAAGACTGACTTTTTATATCCAAGTAACTTATATTCAGAAAAGCTTTCGTAATGTTGAAGCCACGGGATAGTCGAAAGTTTGATATAGTACTGTTCGGCGCGACTGGTTTCACTGGAAAAAGAGTTGCTGAATATCTCGCCCTCAATGGACCACAAGTAAACACTATTTCTTTATGACAATATGTGTGGCGACGATAAATCAACTTCCAATTAACCTTATTATTTGTATTACTTGCGCGCATTACAAACAATGCATTTCTTCCTCACTGGACATGTTATGAAAGGACTTGAAGTGGTCCTTGGCTGGAAGATCTCGCGCAAAACTCGAAACACTAAAGAAAAGTCTCGTCGATATCAATCCAAAGTCTTCAAACATTGATGTAGTTACGGCCGACGTAAATGATAAATCTTCTCTACACGAGGTTATCGGCGATGCAAGAGTCGTAATCACAACCGTTGGTCCATACACAAAATACGGAACTCCTGTCGTGGAAGCTTGTGTTCATAATAAAACTGATTATGTCGACATTACCGGGGAAACAACGTGGATCAAAAAGATCGTTGAACAATTCCATATGACGGCAGAAAGCTGCGGCACGATCATAGTCCCTAGCTGCGGATTTGACAGTGTTCCAAGTGATATTGGTACTCTTATGGTCGTTGATTTCATCAAGAAACAATGGGACCGGGACACTGGAGAAGTAAAGGGTACGATAAAATGGCTTAAAGGTGGAATCAGTGGTGGTACCATCCATAGTTCATTGGCTGTGGTGGAGGAACCTTGGGGTGCAATCGAGATGTTTACAGATCCATACTTTATATCGCCAGGTAAACCAAGTCGATTTCGATAACTTGTTGACATCGGGCGTAAATTAACATTTATTTGACACCCCTTGCTTTACATATAGTTGCTGGTCAGCAAGGTTTTTCGCTTCCATTATATTACGACTCTGACTTTGGAAAATGGCAAGGACCACACTTTCTCGCAACTAGTAATGAAAGACTGGTTCAACGCTCGTACGGGCTCAAGTCAGTTGCAGGCCATTCATATGGGAAATTTTTTTCCTATCGGTAAGAGAAGTTACATTGATCATTAGAATTTTGAGTTTGAGTCTATTCGGTGACTAATAATATGAGAAAACGTCGATTTTCCCCTAGCGAATACTTTTCATACGGGAATATCTTAACAGCATTATTGGCAACAATCGGGTGGTCCTTCATGAGCGCGATCTTGTTTATACCTCCAGTGCAGTGGATACTACGGAAATATGCACCAGGACCAGGAAGTGGTCCAACGAAAGAGCAAATTGAAAAGGGAGGATTTGAATGTCAATACATCGGAGAAGCGTGCATTGAGGTAAAAGTTTTAAATAAAAGTGTGTGGTTCATCCAAACTCAAATCTCATCCAATTTTATTTTTTCTCAAAGCCCTACGAAAAGTCAATGAAAGCAATATCAAAAGTGAAGGGTTTCAAAGGTATGTATTAGGAGTTTTTACGTGCCTAAGATGGGCTTGTGACGCTTGCAACGCTTGCAATTAACGCTTTGTTCATTACCTCTTTCAGATCCTGGGTATGGCGAGACCGCCAAAATGGTTAGTGAATGTGCTCTAGCACTTGTGTATGATCGTCAGCGTATACCTGGTAAAGGAGGTATTATGACGCCGGCCACGGCATTTGGTCACGTACTGGTTGAAAGATTAAATGCTGCCGGAATGGAGCTGTCTGTGGAAGCGCTAACCAAGTCAAAGGACGATTAGTATAGTTGAACAGTTTAACTAAATGACGGTAGATTATCGGCTCTATTGAAGTATCAATTATCACCTCGTAAGAATGATTTTATTATTGTTCATTTGCATTTAGCTCTTATTCGAACATTGATTATTTATAATCTTATATAATATATAATATGGACACCAACATGCGCATTTTCAATAACCTAAAATGAGCACGTTTGAAATGGTTTTTTGTATTTTTAATGTGTCACATCTCCTCAAATCGTAGATGGGAGCGTTTAATTATTCACTGTCGCAAGACCGAGACACGCTTTTCGTGCAGGCGATCGTATGCGCAAATCATGGTTCATGTTGTATAAAAACCCCTCGAGTTAAAAGAAGAAAATGAGCTTTATTTGTAGACCATATGTTACCATAAAATTTTCACTGAAAAAAAAGTTGTACAAAAGTCAAAATTGGTAAACACACATGTATTTACGCGCCGTTTATCTATTATGATTGGAGCAGAATTTTACTAATGTGTCGGTAGCAACTTTTAGTAATTAAAATCAATTCCTAGAAAGGCGGATAAAACAAATCACAATGAGTCTATTGATATATCCAGTAGAATAAGCGCGATCTATAGCCATTATCACACAAATAAAAATGCAAGGCTTTTTTTTCTTCAATGGAGTGCGTTATAACTCTGTCCATTTAGATGAATCTGCATGCATTATGAAGACGTACAATATCCAACAACAATGTCAAGTTCCATAAGCTAATACTAACATGACTTTTATTGCGAAAAGCGAATGTCATTTATAAATGTTCATTCCCATTCTTTGTCTTAATTACGACTGTAAATGGTTCAAGAAAGCCTCAGAGCATCTTGAGACATGTTGAAAGCTTGTCTCAAAATCAAGTACACTTCCATAGTAAGGATCACTAATAATGCGTTCGCCCTCTGGATCGAAGTCGCCGAACAACTGAACTATAGCTTGCGATCCTTCTGGTCTGATTTCATTCAAGCTTGCTAAATTACTTTCATCCATACAGAGAAGATAATCAAATCTGTAAAAGTCTTCGGTGGTGACCTGGTACAATTTAGGATGGGAACGTCAAGAGAACGAAGAGAATTTGAGATGATTAATGGGGGAAAATTGGGAAACTTACTTGTCGACCAGTGTGATTCACCGGGACCCCGTGTTGACGACAGGTTGAAATTGTTCGAGAATCTAAAGTGAAATTGCGTTAATTATCTACTCTCACATCAGACAAAAGCTTATTGTTGGAATTATTGCCTGGTCGGTCTCCAACATGATAGTTCGACGTCCCAGCGCTGTCTACTTCGAATTGGTCTTCTAGACCGTTTTGTCGTAACATGTGAGTAAACACTGCCTCTGCCATAGGGCTATATTGAGCAATTAGTGGTTTTGTCATTGACCCGAAATACGGACCCGCCTCTCCATCAAGCATTCTATTATTATTACTATTATATCAGCAAGACCAGTGCTTTCCTACCTACGACAAATATTCCCTGATATCGGAAGAATTAGTTTTAGTAAACCGAGGCGATAATAAACTTCATATTATCGATGAGATACGAAAACAAACCTAAGCAAACGAACAAAATGCGAGTCCTTTCGTCTGTCATCTCTATCAGTCGTACTGGAACTTTCGGATGAAGATGTTACTTGCTTTTTGATGCTGTTGCACAAATTGTTGAATAACTAATCATAATCATTTCGACAAGAGTGATAGACGTTGGATGACCTTTTTTTTTTAATAAAACTTACAATTAGTCATCCCAAGATATTAGTACGAATAAGAAATTTTGGCTACAATTAGTAAAGCTTGAATTTCAGAAGATGTCAACGAGTCGAAATTTATTACGTCTAACAATACAATGACGTATGTCTCTGAAAGGATATCTTAATTAATCTGATCTTGTAGATACAATTAACATTGATACGTAACTAAGGGTGGCTAGAAAATTATATGCAAGCAATCATTATGTAATCAAACCAGGCATTTTCTTCGGACAATTACATTGCGCGAAATACTAGTAATATTTGAGCAAGTGTTTATCGACCAAATGATTAAACTTTTTGGTCCCGAATAAGCTAAAAAATGAGACCAGATTTATGTCACTGTGTTATTATTTTTTTTCTAATAAACAAATATAATAAATTAATCCTTTGAACACGTAAATTCAAGGTTGACAACCGAACGAAAAAGAAAAATGGGCAATGTTGGTTTTGAAGAATCGCTCGCTCAGCGTGTACAGAATAAGGCAAAGGTAACGTGTAAAACATTATTGACGTCCTCCTCTCTAATTATCAATCCCCGCTATTAGTGACTGATGATATTAACATGACTTGTTATTATACAATTTCCAACAACATCAATATAATCTGTATTAATATTTTCTACAATTAGTACAATTCACAGATTCTAAAGGCAAAAGGAAATACGGGACACAAGGTAATGGCAACGGACATTTTTAACACTAATATTTGTTGGTTATACTACCATGAAGGAATATTTTTATTGGACATCCAATACTAACCAAAAGATACTGATAGTGATGTTGGATATTGTGCTTTATGAATTAACCTCAAAGAAGTGGCGTGTTTGTGGAAGGTGAATTTTTATCAGAGTAACGCTGCAGTTGGTAATCACATACAATGTTTGCAGGTATCAATTGTAACGCGATGGGCTAACATGAAAGTTCTTCTCATCATGTTTCTCATTATGGGACGAGCATAATTGTATTAGCCGTTACGCATGCGAGTTGCCGCGATAAAATTCCCGATAATAATAACTTTTCCTATTCCTACTAAAATTCAGGGAAGTCTAACCAATGATTGATATTTCGCTTGGCGTTGTATCTTAGTTCAGCGTTTAAGGTTAACTCTTCGCTATGCGTTGAAGCGTAATCTAAATGCAACAGAATATAAGTAACTCGTTGAAAATGTGACATTGTCATATATCCTTGGTTGAGATCGAGGCGAGACGTTATTGTTATCCATACTTTCAAGTTGGTGGTGATGACACTGTACGTTGTAATTAAATTTCTTCTTCAATAGGTTAAGTGAGATAAACTCTGGCGAATGTCGAGTCTTTTCGTTTATCCAACCGTATCGTAGACACTAGACCGTAATCGAAATTTGCCACTCTAAATGTCGTATTGTCGTCATTACACTCTTACCATCGGCCATGTTGGCTATTAAAATGATTGCTATGCCACGAAGGAACACATAGTGAAGCTACTCGTTACGAGCCGACGAAAAGACTCGCCCAGTTTTGGATACCAGTAATAATATTAAACACACAACATCTTTAACTCTCATTCCTTTGTCGCGTGCCCTTGTACCATGGATTGATTGCCTTCAGCGAACGTATCGCTCCGTTGTAAGTAGACCATTAGTTTTCTTAGCGATTACATTCCGTTGTATAAACAGGACACAATAATCGTTTTCTGCAATAAGCCGATCGATTAAATTTCTCGTCATATTGCACCATTGTGACACGGATGTTTACACCGTATTTAGTGGCAACGGATTCTCTCGCGTCTTCATGCTCTCGTTCTTGTTGTCACAACAAAGCCTATCCCTTTAGTCGTTTTAGTATACATGCACTTGTGAGTGATGTTTCAAGAGGACATACATTCGTTCTCTTCTTGCACTGGCAAGCGCAAGAATCCTTTCGGAGACTCTTCTGTTATCACTCAGAAGAACCCACGCTCAGGAATGGAAGTCTTTGGTGAGTCCCTGCAAGATCATAAATTTTTGACTGTTTAATGTTGTATTAATGAACACTTATGCGTGCTAGAGTATACTAAGCTATTACTAATGGCTGGCCAACAAAAACTGCATCGTGAAGAAAAGCTAAAGAAACTGGGACAAAATCCGCAGTCTCTGCTTCCTAGATGCCATGCTTCGTCGTCGGTCGAGCATTGTTCATTCTGCGATCGCAATGTCTGTCTACAATGTCAGGTGTCCTGCGAACGATGCCAGGAAGTCTTTTGCAGCTATTGTTCTACGATAAAGTATCCTTCAGATATTGACTAGACGATAATTATGGTAATGTGATATGTAACTGGTTTTATTATCCTTGACCCGTATAATTACAGTTACGACCAACGAGAAGAGAGAAAATTCTGCTTAAACTGTATTAGATTATATTAGATTATGAGATTACGGATGAGTAATAAAGAAGTCTACCACTACTGACGTCTTTGTCCTCACAAATAAAATGAATCGATAACATGACTAATGCATTCCTTCAAGTTGTTTCTATTCTCATACACGGGAGAGAAGGCTGGGAGATTTACCGTCTCCGCCAAGGTATAAATCTGAAAACCGGAATTGACAAGTGTGATGGAATAGAACCAAACAATTTTTTTTCGGATTATTTTTATCCTGGACCTTTACGAAATATCTCTACTGCTTATGATCAGTGAAAGCAAATCAGAAGTTTTATATATACTGTTGCGTTTCTATCGAATTCAAATCTGCAGATTACCAAATAACCAAAGACAAAACTAGCAGGCCATATCATCAAGAAACCAAGAATTTGTTTCACCTTCTTTAGGCATGCACATTAATCGCATCAATACTAGATGAAAACATACACACACATATACACACAAAAAATAAGCGAGCTACAGCCTTTGTCGTGTCAATCGGATATCAAAACAGTATGGGAAGAATATACTCAAACGCAATGATATAACTGTTTTTGGTCACTCAATCGCAATTAAAAATTCATTACGAATATTACTGGTTTTGATCGGTTCTCCGACGACGCTTCTACATCAACCCAACTTTGCAAGTGTCAAACATGATTATCTGGCGAACAAATCAACCATAATAGGGTTTGCTCTCTGGGCAAATCTTATAAACAAATCAGCATGCTATTCGATCTTTGAACCTAAACTGACTATTGCATCTGAAGATACCATTGAACGTATTAAGGATGTTGATATCGCAGGTGTTGGACTTGTCGAGCTGACCAAAATAGGTGTCTTTTTTATCGCAAAATTCAAAGTAAAATTCGAATAACGAAGACGTCGTTCGCTGTAAAAGATCACGTACGCGTTATATTGTGTTTATAAATTTTAGTTTTACCGTTTACGATAAAGCATGTCATTGTTATAATTTATTACTTGACAATGTGCAAAAAACAATAGCCATCGTTGATTGTGCAGTTAACTTCCCTGTATAGTCATACGGTCGAGACCTGCCAAAGTCAATACTCCAAGGAAGATTCTCCGAGGCGTTTCCCATATTAACAAAAAGATTAACAAAATTTTGCAAAGCCAGCAGAAACAGCACAAAAATCGCAATATACATATGACGAGCTTCCCGCCTCGATCAAAAATTGATTTCAATTCGACCAGTAGCCGCGGGGTATATAGTCCCACGAAAGAAAAAGAGCAAAATATTAATATGCACGCTACAGTGATGCAAAGACCAGACACTTTTTTTCCTAACCAGCTGGATGGGGTGTAGCGCATTTGCCGTTTTGCGTAAAAATGCTAAATTTTAAATCACGTTCCTTGATATTGTTATTTTACCGACGAGACAGTGATCCCATGTATTTGCATTTTCAACTTGTAATAGGATTCTCCCAACATTCTGATATAGTTAAAGCATTTGCATTTAATATGGTAAAGAACAACAAGTACTTACCCCGATATTACGCTCCCTTAAAGCTTCTTCAGGTAATCTGCTGTTGGCATATTGTCATGAACGCGTTTGTAAACTTTTAAATGAAAAAAAGGTGCGGGCATGTGACTCCGGAGGTATTGAACACTGATGTATGTGCCAGGTTATGTTTTGTCTGAAAGTATGTTAAATGGTTTTCCTTTTTTGGATAAAATATTCGGTTACAGTTAAGCGATCCCTGTTAAAATGTATTATTTTAACGTAGAAATATTCACAAGTTTTGGTTTTAGGTGTTTGTTATCACTTACCATTTATATACCTAATTGTGGCTGTATCGACTGTATAATGCTGTAACTTTGTGGCTTGATATTGTTGTACACGTTGCATTATTATATAAGAAAAAAAAGGCTTACACGCGTTCAGACGCATTTCTTTCATAATGTCTACTTTAGAAGACATTACCGCGCAACGCATACAAAGGCGTATTAACAAAATACTGCAACGTGAACGAATGCGCCCTCCGGCACTCGTTTCAGAACTAACTTACCGGCTTCCGTTTCTGTTACCTCTTCCTCAACCGAAGCTGTATCTAGAGCGGCAAAATCAACAGTTGCAACGGCTGCAGTTGCAACAACGCCGACAGCAAGCAAAATCAAGCATGCTGCAAGTACGGTTGAAACAAAAACAGATACAAATCAGTCAAGTGAAGCAACGACGGATAATGTTGCGTCTGGAGTTGGAATCGCAAAATTATCATTTAAATCGTGGTCTATTGCAAATCCAGCAGTTACAGGCAAAACTGCAGCAGCTACAAAACACGCGAAAACATTTCCAGCAACAACTGGAACAGACATGGTGGCGTCGATGGTGGAAACTATGGCGAGAGCGTTGAGTGAGTAAATAGTTCCAATGTCTGTAGATGCTCCAGCCTACCATTCACTTTTTAACGAGGATGAAATGCACATTTTTATTACAAAAATGTTGGTTTAGGTCGATCGTGACTGTAGCTATACTCGTACTAAAATGCAGAATTTAATTTCCAGACAGTAAACATCGAGACATCTCGAGCAGCACTGTACAGTGCCAAGACAAACCAGAAACATAATATCATACTGTAACAGCAATCAGCGTACCGATAAAGATGCGCTGGGAAAATAATTCCAATTCCAAGACAAACTTTCTTGGGAGTAAAGCATGATTAAATATAATGTACAAAGTCTTTGATCTTATATTGGTTTGTGAGCATGTAACATAAGTGTAATCAAGGTGTGCTGAGAGAACAGTTATTGAGTCGTAAACTCATAAAGGTGACATAAGTGAATGTTGAGTACTAATCGCTCAAGAACGAAATGTTCATGTCTAATTTTGTGTAGGCAATATTAAGATAATTAAATATTCGGATTGTTGGTTGTTGCCAGTTTATATTGCCGAACTTTCGGTGGCAGTCGCATCTACACTTCACTTTGATGATCAAAGACCTTACCGATAACCTTGCAATATTAAATAATCTTCGCCTTTTATTAACTCATATTTCACAGTCTCAATCGTTTCTTATAGGTGTTGTCATAGCAAACGCTAAATACTCAGTTGCATACGAATGGTACTGTGACGTTCTATAAATTTGCGGGTAATATACAAGTCGACACTTGTTGAGAATGTCATATCAATTAAAATCAATATAGTGTTATTCACAAATCATGGCGGTTCGAAAGTCGGATCCTATGGCAATTGATTCGACACAGAAATACAAAACACCGTGCAACTATAAAGACTGAGGAAGCAGCCTATTTGCTAAGGAAGTATGTTTCATAAGAGGTGTCCACTTATTAAAGCAATTTCTTATAAGGCTACCGGATATTTTGAATGAACAAGCATACGTTTATAACATGATGCTGGTGTTTATGGTTTGAATAATAATTATGAAACGCATGTATGGCAGCGATGATACTGATGTGCTAACGGTTAGCCTAGATTAAGTACGAATAAAAGGTCTCAATATAAATAGCTCATCGTCCTTACCATATTTGAAAATACAAAATTTTAGTTGCCAAAATAGTCAGGGGTGATGGACGTAGTGAACTGTCTTACTTTTAGAAAAGGTGATACCATATATAGTAAATCAGTATAATTTGGGGACTACTTTATACTTGTGCAACAAAATTCGCGCGTACCGTTAAAAAGTTTTTCACGTATCGCGTTCATTCCACACTTTCAATACTAACACCTATACCTGAAATGGGGCAGACTGCAACAAAACCAGACAAAGTGAACATTCTGTAAATGAGGGGCTGGTTATGATGTGACTGTAAAATTGACCAGGGTGAATGATGACGTTTTGAAGAAAGAATGGTGCTTATGGACTTGTTAATTTTAATGCTCT
>CAJVPJ010001256.1:0-11077 GCA_910592205.1 Paraglomus occultum | reverse complement strand
ATATACATTTTGCTGTTACTAGATTTTCTACGCCACAGAGCACGTATTTTCTATTTTTCTCACGCTGTCACCAAAATTGCGTTACTCGCGTTATTCTTGGTTCAAAACTGTCACCAAAATCGCGTTACTTGCGTTTGCTCTGAGTAACATCTAATACCGTATTCTTCCGAAAATAAGCAACACGTTTTTGTTATAGTGTTGCTTATTTTCGGGCTGTTTAATAAAATGAAAGAAATTCCCACTGAATTATGTGATTTCTGTCGACAATACCACTGACTATCATTGACCTCATTGATGAGACGGATTAATCATTTTCTTTATTGTAATAACAATAATAAAATAAATTAACTAATTGAATACATTTATAAAGGTAAATTATTTATCCTGAATTCTAGAATAATCTGCACAAAATATCTGATTGGCGCTCGACATTGTTAACATAGAGAATTTGATGACGCTTTATTGATCAAATACTTCGAGTGTAATTTGAAATCAACGATAGAAACATACTTTTACAAACATAGTCTTTCAGAATCCACGGGGATCCACGCAGGTTTACAAAGTTGTTGTCTAATAAATTGTGTTTAAATATTAGCCTTCGCTATACAATGAACGCAGAAGTAGAAGCCAAAAACTCACCTTGTCTCTTTTGAGTATCTCGTCAATGGCATGAAGTCAGTTGGCAGGATGTGGGATAAAGAGAATCAAAGATAGCGACGCGCATCAGCTAATGCTGCAGCAAAGAGAATAACAGAAACGGCTAAGTATTCTTCGTATTACTTGACTCGTTAGAGAATTATTCTTGCGTGACAAGCATTTAACCAAATTGTCGTTAAAAAGTCTTTTATTAAATGAATGACTGTAACAAATGACTCAATCTCTTTAGATTCAGAAGAAAAAAGAGAGAAAAAACTGAGACTCTAACGTAATAATTACTGGCATCCGAAAAAACTTTTTCTGACTTTAGCGTGCCGTACAGGTATCATTGCTAGATCCAGCATACGACGTTCTATGAACCGAATACAAGAGCCAACACTTATTATCCGAAAATGCAGTGTTAAAAAGCGGTTAGATGAAGTGACCAACAAGGTCGTATTGGATCTCTGACAGAATTCGCCGAGAGAAACGAGGGTCCAAATCAAATTGAATCATGCGCAGGTTAAAGTATGAAAACAAGTCTTTTTTTATTTACAAGTAATTATTAACTTTCGTACTAGAGTTTGTTTCAATAGGCCTTCATCAAGACTTTGCGGCTAGAAGAATGTTTGTATTGATTTGGTCTGCTCGACGCCACCTGATTTACCGATTGATTGAAATTGCCGATGAAGAACAAAAGCAATGATTGAAGCCTGGGTTCGCAATCTGACTGAAGAAAAGATTGTGACTTCCCGATCTTAACTTTTAAATCAACATCAAGGCCACGGCGCAATATTAGAAGAAATTCAAAAACATTCAAATCGTTAATTCCTTCTACACCTTCACGGCGTTCATCTCTTTTAGGCGATTTACAACAATCACGTTTTCGAGGTTTATCAAGTCAGTCCGTGATGACTTAATGAACTCTTCAAGAAGTTAGAAGTGTATTGTCCGAAAACATTATAATACTAATAAGGCAGGACAAAGTTGAAATATGTTGTCATAAACGTTATTGATAGAACTTCTCCTACAAAGATTTCTAGAAATTTTCCAAAATTTTTTTACTATCATAAAAAGAAAGATCTGTATCATCCAAATCGGGGAATATCTGACTGTATTCTGTCTTCATCTTTTTTTGGGATGAGGATGGTATTATATATTAATAGTGATGTTACATAACAGCACATACTAATACTAATATTAATATGTTGTATACTTACAAGACATATTAATATATCATCAATTCATTGTGTCATATTAATATGACATGTAAATGGCTGCCAATGTACCCTTGATACATAGAACAATTTTAATTAATAAATTGCACTCAACAAGCACAATTATCAGTCATGTGCATAGAATGTTGGATTTATTCAATTTGGTAATACTAATACTGCCAATATCTAACTTCCTATTACTATAGAGAAATTTTGCAGATAAATTAAAGTTTTGCTCCTGTCAAATCAATATATGTATTAGTATGTGATTGTCTTGGGATTTATCCTTTTCAATCAAGACCTTTAACCATCCATACTTTACTAATGACGATGAGTAACTTTAAAATCAGTCACTCATCTTAGTATTACTTATTACTATGACAAGGCATCTTGAAAAATGAGTACTCAAAAATTTGAATTTATAACAATAATTTAATAGTCATAGAGGACTTTGATTCAAGAGCCTTTGCTAAATCTGTTACTCCTGAAGCTCCAATTTGATTAGACTGGAGGTCTAAAGAAGTCAGTGAGGGATTTGACTCTAGAGATTTTGCCAAAGCTGTTGCTCCCTGTATCTCCAATTTTATTATCACTGAGATTCAAAGAATAAGAAGTCAGAAAAAAATTTGATTCTAATGCTTTTGCCAGATCTTTGCTCCTGTATCTCCAATATGATTATCCCAGAAATTCAAAAAAGTTAGAGAGAAATTTGATTCTAATGCCTTTGCCAGAGCTATTGCTCCTGTGACTCCAATTTGATTGTCACAGAGATTCAACAAAGATAAAGATAAATTTGATTTCAAAATTTTTACTAAGACTGGCTCCAGCATCCCCAGTTTGATGCTCCATAAAATCTAATAATAAACATTGATTTTTGCATCCAACTGATTGAACAAAGATGAAACTGTTTGCAAAGAGTTTCAGTTGGGTTAATTTTTAAAAACTTGAAATCATTTAATATTAATGCATTATCATACTGTTTGAGTGCATAGTAAATCTTTCCTCTTACCCTCAGTGTCAATGAATGATCTGGTTCAGTGTTTAAAAGTTTATTCAAATAACCCAATGCTTTGTCATACAAATTATCATCACATCTGATAATTCCCTGCTCCATTGAGACAAACATATGGCTTGGGTCCATTCCCAGTGATTCATAAAAGATCATTCAATGCATAGTTGCTTTGCTCAAGCATGAGATAAACATGTCCTCTTAGATGCTGTGCTATTGTATCAGTGGGTTTAATTTGTAATAATATATTGAGATCTTTTAATGCATCCTCATATTGAAAAAGATTAAAATAAACAGCACCCCTTGCAATTAATGCACTTGCATTATTTGGTTCAATCTCCAATAGTTTGTTGAAATCATTCAATGCCATCTCATACTGTTTAAAAATGTAATAAATGCTACCCCTGACTTCTAATGCAAGCACATCACCTGTGTCAATTTCTAATGATTGTTTAAGATCTTTAAGAGCCTGTTTGTACTCTGATTGTTGCATATAATATTTTCCACGCCATGCCCATGCTCTGGCATTGTTGGGATTATTTTTGATAGCTTGCATTATGTAATCATAACATTTTGATAGTAATAGTTTAATGTGCAACTGCAAGGTCAATTTGAATAGTAGCACTGTTGGGATAATAAATAATAATAAGTGCTTTTTCAAGCCATATTATTGCATCTTCATATCTTTTCCATCAAGAGCTTTCCTGCCTTGTTTGTATGTAGAATGTAGACTCTTTGGCCTCTTCATTCTTTGTAGAATAGTTTTCTTCAGTTTCATTTTAAGCAAATATAAAAACTTTAATTTTGTAATAGAGGTCTCCTCAACATTATCATCATCATTATCCTCTTCCTCCTGACATGCCATAATAGCAGTAAAATCTTTTGTATTTACTTTGTCTTTTGGTGTAATATGTCCAGTTTTGACAAAATTTTCATACAATGCTTTGTATACTGGTGAACTTGGTAATTTTTCAGTCTCAGCTAATTGACACTTTCTTCTACAGTAAAAGCATTTCAGTTCAAGACAGTTCATCCTCATAAAAGCTGACAGTGCCAGATAACTGATTTTGTGCTGAAGTATTCTAAAATCTTCTGTAACTTCTTGTGTAAATGGACATGTAAGATGATCTGCAACCATGTCTAAAATTAATAAATCATTTGGATTTGAATCAAGAAGTTTTTCAGACATCTGATCCAGTTTTTCTGCCTTTTGCCTTGACACTGAGTAGTAACAAGTTGTATAATTTAATGAGATGTCCTGATCTGTCATTATTGTTGACAATTGATTCCAAGTTTGTTGCTAATTGTTCATTTAATTCAATGCAGCTCATAGTTATAGTTGATTGTTCATGATCTTCAGAATTGTCACTCTCATTGTCACTTTCAAAAGTGATAAAGTCTATTCCGGTGTCATCTTCAACCTCTGCATTTCCGTACTGCTTTTCCTTCCCTTTGTTTTTGGTACCTGAAGATGATTGTTGTCCAATCTCCTGTTAATATTGGTGTTAAAGTGGTTTTTATTGTAAGCTTTGAAGAGTCGTTTAATTATTTCAATGCGGAAAAAGGAGCTTACTGATGAATAATCAAAACATACCCAACTGTTTGCCTATTGCCGACGAGTACTGGTGATCCACACTATAACTAAGACATATACGAAAGCTTTTCTTATTATTTATCTGACCCTTTTAATGCTATAAATATCAAGTGATAAGTACTAGTACTAATTTCCTTGAGATGAATCACAGTAATTTCAACTTTCCGGTCAAGTTAATATTATTCTGCTTTGTTAGAGATAGTACAGTCGGGAGAATACACCGGAAAAGGAAACGTGATCAGCGGGGCTAGTTATATGAGCGATAAAGAATCACAATATTTCAAAGCTGATGACTGGCTGAAGACGTCGTACATACGGTCACGTTACTTAACCAAGATCTTGCAAAAAACAATAAATTTTTATTTCTGTACAATTAAAATCAACAAGTAAACTTTTTTCAACAATCATCGGGACATGGCCTCTGCACTCTTCGCTGAGGGTGTATACAGGTTATTTAAGACATGGACCGCTTTGAATTTAGCGGTGGAGAATCTATGGGGTGGGGTAGATTCCGAAGATAAAAGAGATTGGTTTGTCGGTGTTATTGTAGAATACTATGAGAAAAGTAAGTTGATACTAAGGTATGAGTAATGATTGTAATAGAACAACCCACATTGATACTGGCATAAAAGATGTATTAGTACTTATTCATTTTTGATCCTGCAGACGGTCAACGAACAGATCCATTCGACATTGAGCAGATTCTTGAACAAGTCATGTCTGATGAATTCAGTACCATTCTTGAAGATGATTCGGCATATCAAGTAGGATGTTATTCCTCCTGATCGGCTGTAGTCGTCTTGTTTTCTTTACTGCTCAAACATTGGTTTTCTCAAAATTTTTTTCCATGATGTAGATTGCTCAGACACTAGCACGAATGTATACAGAATGCCTAACTAATAAATCGACGATAATCGATAATTTACGAGCCAAACAATCTTCGCGACCAACAGCGCAGTCGGTTGCACTTACAAGTAGTAATGGTAATGGTGATGACGATGACAATGATGACGATTCTGATGAGGATGAGGACGAAGTTGGGAGTACATCAAACTAATACTCCGAAAATGATAGAATTTCATCTGCTTCAACAATGAAAGATGAAAACACTTCTTTGAGCTCAAATTAAGTCTTATCAACACAGTTTGCAATGGAAGCAATTTGCGAAAGGAAAAAAATAAATTCCGCCACACGTCAGCAATATTAATGCCTAATCGCGAGAGTGCCATACATGTCATATAATTCATGTCAGCTAGTTTTGAGCAGAAACTGGTTAAATGCATGCCGATTATCCTTCCTGCCTGTCAAAGTGTTTACCTCTTATGAATGTGACATTTCGAGTACGCTTCAAACTGATTTGCCTAACGAGAATTAGAATTCCCGTTTTCCATTGGACATACCTCCTCAAATTTGTTCATATATTGGTCCGTGCTATGATTTTTAGGATGTTCTAATAGAGGCGTCCCGATATTGACGGGATTTAACAGATCATCGGTATTGACCTCACAGACAGGCCATTTTAGTTTGTTTTATGGGTATCCGCAAATCTGGTTGCATTACAGAGATTAATGCATGGCTGGAAAAAACGTTCATGTGTCTGCTTGGGCGAACTGTCAACCGCAAGTGAAAGTTCGATACACGCCTGCAGAATAATTTGATTAATACCTCTAGAACGGATATTGCATTTGACACTTCTGTGTTTCCTTGCGATCTCTTATATATATCTACGCATGACACGATTACACTAGTAGTCGTTAAGCGCAAAGACACGTGAGAAAGTACAGAACAAAAAATATGCAGGTTGTTATGCATACTTAGCGTTCAGTCACATGAATTGAAATTGGTGAACCCATAGCATTTACCTAATCGGCAGAGTGGTAAATGTGATTCTGAAACCCATCCATGCCATAGTATTAATACTGCTTCCCATTTCCGAGTTTACTCTTGACGACTTGGTTAAAGATACTTGTTAATCGATCTGTTCAATTAATTCTTTGTTGCAGTATACCCAATTAAAAAGAAAAAGGAATATTATAAGAAAAAAAGCAAATTTCAATTGACAAGATGACATAAACATTGAATATACAAAAAGAACGAAAATTTACAAAATACTAAATTAGTATACAAGAATAACTAATATACAGTGTTTGTGCGTGTAAAACAACTAATAGTTCATAGGTAAACAAATAACGAGTCCAGCAAAGATTAGATCGATTCCATATAACAAGTCACTCCCAATCAATCATTTTTCTCTTCCAACTCTATAGGAGGGGGAGTCAAAGGAGGAGAAAGTTGTCCCCTCACCGTCCATCCACCACCAGACTCATTCACCTCAACATGTGTCGGATCAATACCTAATAATTACACAAGCCGTGAGTTAAGAGCCGTAAACAAAAAGATTTTGCAAATTTTGTAAATCTCTTACCAAGAAAACAAACATCACATAGTCTAGCAGCAGTACCAAATATGCTGTCTCTTCTGTTGCCAAAGAAATTTTGCTGTTCAGCCAAAAATTCCAGAAGAAATTCTTTAGGAAGTAGCGTGAGATCGATAGGCTTTTTTGTGAGACAATCTGTGCAAACTGTTTTATGGAAAGAAGTTCTGATAAGTATAAATATGCATTAATCATAGCAGACCCAAATAAAGTACTTGCCTATCTTGTTACACTTGAAACAAGTATTCCTCCATCTGAACACATTGAAATCGATTTTACACAGTTCACATGTTCTTGCAACGATAGCCTCATGGACCGTCTTAAACTTAAGAATTTCAAAATTCCGCGTTAGCACTCGGAAATAAATTTTCCACTTTTGTAACTGAAATCACAAATAAACGTACTGGATTCAACATAGACCCAATCGAGTTATCACCATTGCTGATACTTCTTTTGTGAGCCGCATTGTCTGGAACGACATTCACGCTCGTAGTAGAGCTGTTGGATAGACTAACTGGGTTCCAGACTTGTACGCCTGGTGCCAGGTCTTCGTCTTGAAGAGCATCTGGGAACATCGTGAAGAAGCATGGGTCGCATGCACGTACCACTTGATCATCTCTTTCGCTTGTTCCAGGGATAATAAAGTTCTGCAAAACAAAATTGCCAACGTTAGTGGTGCTACAAAACACATCAAACCTTTGTCTCGTAAACATACCCGAGTAGAACAAGCATGGCAAACCACCTTGCCACATGCACGGCAATGGTGCTTTCTTCTGAACATGGTAAATTCTTCCGGGCAATTCATGCACTTGTTGGTAGCCGAATCAGGAACCCACACTGGCGCATTATAATTCTCTACCACTCGTTTCTTATACAGGTCTTTTCTTTGTATGGGGACATTCTTATCGGCTGTAATCAGTAATGAGAATCAGTTTATGTGATCGGCCTGAAACAATACAATTGTTGAATATGTAATAGCTGTACCTATTTTAAGTGTTCTTTTAGCACTGAGGTACTCCTCCTTTGCTTCTCGAATGGCTTCTATCCAGGATTCTTTCTCTCTCTGAGAAGCTGTTATAATTGAGGACCTTTAGTTAATGTATGATCTTGTAAAATACGGCATCTAGCATTTTTTGATACGAACTTGTATACACCGTAAAGCTCTTCTGTGGACTGATAATTTGAAAGGCATTCTTGACTGCTATGTACAATAATACGTAGGGTTAGTGAGACGTCTATGGTTACTCAAGGGCTGGGGATAAGAAACTTGCCTTTAGATTTGTCAACTGGTAATACCGTTACATCTTCCAGGTCAAATTTACGGTGAAAGTTGTACATGTCATCCAGTAATGCCGGACTGAATAAAATATGGAATAAATATCAATAGGTATAAAAAGCAATAAGCTTTCCTTGGTCAATTTCCGTAATCACACCAACCTGGCATATATCAAAATGTCCGAGAATAAGAAAAACTCGCGCTCTTGATGACGGCGCCGACATTCCTAAAATCACACAGTGGCTTTAATACATAAATTACCGTGTTGGACAGACTCTTTAAAAAATTCATTTACCTTGTTGACAGTGCCCCTCTTTATAAATCTCCTTCCAGGGACAAGGAGAGCTTCATCAAAGCCCGATAAAGTCTTTTGTATTTCAAGCATGGTTATAAACATCTCATGCTGTCGAATAGTTTCATTGACAAAAGTGGCTACGTGCTCGATAACTTGATATGCCTTTTTTAGGCTCAAATAGTCGGGATGCGACTCTTCGGTTTTCTTGAGCAGATCTTCGAGAAGTAGTTTGTAACGGGGTATTCTTTGTACAGGCATGATGAGATAGGCCTGAAAGGTAAGACCTTTGCATTGTCCCGTTTTAATAATGTCCTAAAATTTAAGATATTATGTAAATAAATATAAACGGCACTGTAAACTATAATTGAGTTTACGTACCCGCAAGAATGCAGCAAACGCCGGATTGCTTTTCAACTGCTCATCAATTAACGCAAGAGCTGAATTGAAATTATTGACATAGATGGAATACATTTTTAAAAATGGTCCCTATAGATAAACCGCACATGAGTGATCATCCAAATGAACAAAAAAAAATCAGATTAAACGGAATCCTACCAAGTTCAAGAATATATCCCCGACACAAGCATCTTCTTCGCTCCATAAATTCAACCCTGATGATCTCTTTTCTCCTATTCCAGCAATACGTTCTTCCAATTCTCTTAGTAATTCGGTATTTACGTTGATAAGTTCCTTGAGATTAGAGAATATTCCCTTAATGCAACTTTCACTTAGAATGGGATAAGTTGTTTTTAAAGAATCAACAAGTGGTCGCAAGAATAGCTGTTACGTGACAGAAAAAGAGAGAAAGAGAAAGAGATTACTATAACGCCTTTTATCAGCGAGCCCCCATCTTTTAAAATTCATTTTGTGACTAACCCGTTCCAACAACTGCAGGCACTCAACATAATGTCTCTCGGTCGTGAGTATCTCCAATGCAATGCTTTGCCTCTTCTGAGCTGGTGTAGTAGCACTGATCCTACTCAATCGTACAGACAATCTCCCACTGTATATTGCATGCGTGCTCAGCCTCGCATGTGTCGTATCAGTCATACTTGATGATGCCGATGAGACAGCGGTATCGGTGCTTGCGTTTGTGTTTGTCGAAAAGGTGGATACCATTGATCCTGGACGTTGCGCACCATTGTTACTATAACGTTGGAGCAACTCTTCGACAGTTTCGTTTTCTTCAAAGTCGTCATCGTCCTCATCGTCAACGTTCAGGTCAATATAATTGGTATCTATTGACGGTGATGCTATTGATGGCGATGTCATTGTCGGTGATATTATTGATGGCGATGTTATCGCTGGTGATGGTTGGTTGTCGTTCTGGTGATTGGATGAGTAAGCTTTGGTAATGTCGTTAGAGTTATCGTCAGTGTTGTCCTTTGGACCATACTCGTTCGTCGATTTCATGCTGGATAGTATAGGCATTGAAGCTCGCCGACAAAAAGTCGTTGATCTCTGTGTGTCTGAAGATGGAATAGGCATAGAATGTCGATTATGCGACTCTTTATGCGTGTACGTGTTTGTCTCATTTTGCGTCTTTATCGATGGTGACGAACTGAATATCGATACCGAGTCCGAGTATAGACTTCCTCGAGTGCTCGCTCCCAACAATGTCGATGGCATAGACGAAGAGGGAGATATTAAAGTTTCTGACATGGGTTTACCTTCAGTAACATTGTTCATATAATAATATTGGGTACTAGATAACAGACTGGTTGCAGAAGCGGGTGATTGAACCATCGTTGATGTTGACGTTGTTTCTTCAGTTTCTTCTACCTTGTCGGATATATCGAGTTCATTAGTTTCGACTTTCTCGTCGACCAACGCGGTCGTATCATCAGCTTCTCGCTCCCTTTCTGCTAATCTGCTAGAGCTGATACTGGTAATACCTCTAAATTGAGAGCCATTCTGCACCAGTATAGACAGCCGTGATTTTGCACTATTATTTACTATACCGAGTATTGGAGTAGGTTGCACAACGCTCTCAGTCTCTGAAACTGGAGGATGCTTGTCGATAATCCAAGACTGTCTTGCACCGGGTGCCATGGTTCTACGGAATGAAGGTGAGGCAGCCATTGGATGGGGTATGCCATTAATGTGAGTAATGCTAGTGTTTACTTTCAGAGGAACTCTTATATCGGAAGAGCCAACTAAGGGCGTTTTTCGTGTCTTTGAGGGAGTAGGTTTTCCAGTTGCTTGTTCGCTCATTGTGTGCTTGATTGTTGCGACTAAGCGTTGATGGTATAATTCGTTTCAAAGATTCTCTGCAAGCCTGTTAAAAAAGCCAATAATTATAAAAAGGAAAAATGGCACGAACACAACTACCAAATACTCAGACGCCAGTATGCGTCGTTAAAGTTCTTTTTAAAAAATGATATTCACTTGAACGTTAATGATATGATAAAGGAAAATGTCATGTCACATCCCGTGTCAATAATACGATTAATTGATAATTGCAAAAACTTGATGAACTAGCGTTTATCACCGTTTCCCGCAACGAAAAAGGGGAGGGGAGGGAAGGGGACGGGGCCGGGGGGGAGACGGGACTTTTTTCGAAGGTTACTGAGAAGTTCGGCCAATCATTTTAGCGGAGAATGATAACGTACACGT